>NKYR01000015.1:60538-343217 GCA_003184365.1 Evernia prunastri
GCATGGTTTGTTTTGTTTGTGTGGTGTGGGTGGTGGGCTGTGTGTGGTGTTTGTGGTGTTTGTGGTGTTTGTGGTGTTTGTGGTGTTTGTGGTGTTTGTGGTGTTTGGACGGCTGAGAGCGAGAGGCTTCTTGTTGTGATTTCGGTGAGGAGGTTTGCCCTGGATCGTTCTGTATGGGTGGGCTTGGGCCGCGGACGGTTCTGTCTGTGCAGCGAGGGCAGGTTGTAGATAACTATGACTGATAGCTTCAAGCTGCCCGTACAGACGACGAAAGCTTACGAGGAAGCAGGAACCAGAATATCAGCGTATGGGGAAGATTGAGAGAAACTGGCCAGCGCAGAAGGATAATAATGAAGGATCCCTCGAAAAGCACAGCGAAGAGAATCCGGCACAGCAGGTACCGTCCATCCTTTGTACTTCTCCTCCGCACTCGGTATGCAAAAAATCTGGCAAGTGGCACGGTGCTAGCCCTGCAAACCCCCTAGCCCGCTGCAGCCTGCAAAGAGGGACTGCAACATCTGAAAACGTCGATTGCCCTTTGTGAAAAGAACGGTCGACCGTCCGAGTGCAGGTCACCCACTCATGTTAGCTGCAAGAAGCCTGGCTCCAACAACCTGCGACACGGATGGAGCAGCGCCGTTGGCCGCATGTGGGTTTAGCGCGGGCGCTAACATATTTGGATACGACAAAGGCGGTATTTAAAGTACGCGCCGCCTTCAGAGTTGCGGTTTCAGTTTTTCGGGATACCTATCGAAATAATGCTAGAAAGTATTAATAGGTAGGGTGCTAAGGTGTCCTTTATTACAGATACTATGTATGATGCAGGCAGGTAGGTACTTCCTCACCCTGCACATTCCAACCAGGCTCTCCTTCTTTGGCTGCGTGCGGGGTGTAGACACCGTGGGGATCAAAAAATATCTCCTCTTTACCCCCCCCCCCCCCAAAAAAGGGAGTGTCATTGTTTTTAGTTGTCAGATTTGCTTCGATCATGCAGACGGAGACAGGGGCCGGGAGCATCGAGGTGTCTGCGGGAACGGCATATCTAGGTAGGTCTTGATGGTCTACCTATTATGAGCCCATGCGGGCTAAGATTAAAGCGGTTCGTGATACGATGGGAGTTTGATGGGCCAGAGTTAACATAGCTATCTACGAGCGATGTTGCCCTCCATTCCTGACATCCGAAACCAGATAAGAAGGGGTTCGATGTATGTATCATGCTGGAGCTTCAAGACGTGCATCGTCCCAGGATTTTTGACAATGTGCTCTCCGGATTGGCCTGATTGGTTCCGCGGTGCTGGCCTTTGAAGCCCCGCCGCCGAATAAGGGACATACTGGGCGACTTTCTCCTCCATCTCTTTGCCCAGAACGTGCCGTTGTGAACTTGATTCCCGGTCAAACCTCACTGTCTTCTACCACCATGATCACCATTTTCCTTCCACCAGCCGCACGCAGGCTTAAGCGTTTGTATAAAGTCCTTGATAGTAGTCTCCACCGTCTCCTGAGATCCCATTTCCTGGAATGCATCTAAGCAGACCGGTGCAAATTTGCACTGGAAACACCTGGACTTGCATCTACATGGCGATAGACGATCGAAGCTACGGCGCTGCCATTAATCGAGCCCAAAGCTAGAAAGCTTGAGATTGGCAGAGAAGTCGTGGTAACAGATACATCCTTGGGTGGCGGGAACAACGAGACCTTAAGCAGGAGCATTACCGCAACTGAGGTTGGACCAACCTACAATGGCTTGACTCGCCCTTCCATTCGTATAGACAGCTTTCCTATCTTTCCCTGTTCCGATATCGAAGCCGTCGCATTGCACGTGAGCCTTATCTCCAACCCAGTCCTCAGACAAGCCCTCTCTGCCCTTCACACTTTTCTGAATCACTATCGAAGAGACCTCGATGTAACCCAAGGCCCGAACCGCACCGAGTCCGCCTGACTGGAAAAGGGCCACCGAGTCTGCAATATGCACCCGCCACCTCCGAATGCGTCTCAGAAAGAGCGGTGCCACCCTAGTAAGCGTGCAATATTTCTGTATACCCTTGATTCTACTTACTCTTACATACGTACTTACATACACACATATATTCCTTATAAGGGTTTCACAAATCCAGACGAGCACACTTTCGCCTCTCACACGCATATTCGATGAGTACAATTACCATCCCCGTCTTCACACACAGCATCCATCCCTCCACCTCAGCATCGAGCTCAACAGCCCCCCTCCCCGACAGGAACACCGATGGGGTCGAGAAAGAAGATTTCATCAAGGTTGACGAAGTGACTAAGTGGGCGGATCGCTATAAGCTTTAACAGCCCTCACCACGTACTCTAGCAGACTTGAAGCGGGGAGGATGCCTCAATTGATCAAGACAACTTACCCAATCGCACCGACGACACCTCGGTCTTCCGATGGATAAATACGCGGCGTAGGTTACCCAAAAGAGGCAGGGAGGGAGGCGTAAGCCTGGATGTAAGGACTAGGCGGTGGGGTCGTTGGTAGGCTGGCGCTTTTATTCGTTCGTTCATTCCTTCCTTCCTTCTTTCTCTCTCGTTTCCACTCCTCTTTCTCTCTCTCTCTCATATAAGACGAAAAACCAGCGGTTCAATCTCCCAAGGGACCTCCAAGTCCCCTCAAGCTCTCACAATGGTGATTGAAGTCCGCATGCTAGATAGATCTAGCCTATCTCTCGAAACCAACCCGCCCCCTCTCTCTCTCCTTTTTTTCCTTTCTCTCCTGCCGACCTGAAACCGCATTCCTCCCACCATCGATATGAATTCCTCTTTCCTCCACCCCACCACACCATACGCCCACTTCCCTTCCCTCCCAAATCCCCTTCCGCAATTCCCCAACCCCCCTCCACAATTCCCCAAACCCTTTCCCCCCCAACCTCCCTTCCTCTCCCCCACTCCCCAACTCCATCCTCTTCCCCCCCCCAATCCCCCTCCCATCACAGATCGACATCGCCACGCCGACCACCCTATTTCCCCATCCGACGTAACTTGCCTACCGTACAACAGATCCCGACATCTAAAAGCGCAGTAAGCTAGCCGAACGAATCTCCTAACTAACTAACTACCTAACTTACTGACTGAAGGAGCGATGTTGGACCCGCGGACGTGAATTTGGACCCGGATGGGAGGAATAGGAGGGGAACAAGGAGGAGGACAGACAGGCGACACTAGGGAGAAAGAGGAGATCGGTATGGGAAGGGGGGGCGGGCAGTAGGGCTGGTGGAGACTGGTACTGTGCTGGGCTGGTTTCTATGCGTCAAGAACGCGATCCAAGCGCACGCAAGACCCCAGAGCGCAAACGACGCTGATGTCAATACCACATAACGCACAAACAGGCAGGGAGTAACAACATATCGATACCACTTATCTCTCTCCTGCCCTTCAGCCATGACTCGAACCCACTCGAACCCACTCCTCTCTCTGCCCCCCCCAAAAAAGGAGGCATCCTCCTCGGCCGAACCATGCATCTCCCCCGTTTCCTTACTTCTGCGTCACGGTATCCGACTCGCCTAGAGTACCTACCGACCTATCTTTCCCCAGCAGATCTTCGACTCTGCTTTCCAAACACCCACCCCCATCATATCCCCCCCCCNCCCCCCCCCCCCCCCACCGCTCCTCCTTCCCCCTGTCCCCCGGCTGCTCGTACTCGCACTATCCCTGCGGGCCCGAAACCTCCATGTAGAGGAATCCGGCCTCACCTGTACGGAAAACGCAGAGTTAGCGTTGGGGGTTGATCTTCGGACATGCCCTCGCCTTTACAACCCCGCCCCATTTTTTCACTTCTTCGCAACTGCTCTACTCATTTCTCCACGCGTCTCCCCAGCCCCTCCACCTCCTCCTCCTCACTGACTCCGCACACTTTCTCTCTTCCAAAACAAGCAAACAAAGCAAGCAACCAAGCATAGCCTTGAACCCAGTATCCCTCTCACCCCACCCCAAACCCAAACCCAAAACCAAACCCAAAACCCAAAACCAAAAATCAAAAGCACCCCATCGCACCACACTCACCAAGTCTCCCCTGCACCCCCTCCTTGCCGTCCCTGACGCACACCCCCGCCAGCGCGACGCCGACCTCCCAGAAGCGGCCCCAGGTCCAGTGGTCCGTGTGGCCGTGGCCCGGCCCCGTGGTGCGGATGGTCATTTTGCACTTGCCGTCGTCTGTTCGGGCCGCCCGAAAAAAAAAGAGGGGGGGTTAGAAAAGGGCCCGGTCAGCAAAATGCGACGAATTGCTCGATTGGGGTGAGGGGTGGGTGGGTGTCTGTTCTACTGGAGTTTGCCTTTTTGTCTTTTGAGGGGAAAGCAATGGGGGTGAAGATGGATAGTTGTAGGGAGTGTACGCAGCGAGCTCCAACTCAACAACACAAAACCCCAAAAAAACATTAAACAAGAAATACAACAAAAAGAAAGGAAACCCCCAACCACTCACCAGAAACCAACAAAAACGGCAGGGCCACCCCAGCCTCCGGGTCCCCCCTCGGCCCAAACGAAAACACCTCGTCGCCCGCGCGCATCGTGTTCAGGATCTGCTGGCACGACACCAGGACCTCGGGCCGGGGGAACTTGCCGTAGCAGCGCAGGTGCGCGGGGTCGTACTTGGACAGTGTGACGCGGAGGTTGTTGTCGCCGCCTGTGAGAAATCGCGTCCGGGGGGGGGGGGCGAACCGGTCAGCGATGGATGAGCGTGGGGGAACGCAGACGTATTGGGCATGGGCATGTACAGCTTAGACTGGTCTGCGATTGAAATACAAAAACAAAACCCGAAAAGAAAAAGAAAAGAAAAAAAACCCACCAATATCCTTCGCAACCCCCCCCTTCCCCTCCCCCTTCCCCACGCAGTTCCTCACCAGCACAAAACTCGCCACGGCCAAATCCTCAAAGCTGGCCCGGGCCGTGCGCTCCCCCGGCCCCAAGCACGGCTCGATGACGCATTTCCCGTCGGAGCTGATGAAGCGCTGGGGGAGGGGGACGTCGATGATGGCGTTGTCGTTGTCGTTGTCGTCGTCTTGTGCGGAGGAAGGGTCGGTGGCGCCCAAGGAAACGTTGCGTGCGGTGGAGGAGGAAGGGTTACGTGTGAGCCCCCGGGGCCCGAAAGTGACCTGGGTGGTGTCGATGCCGACGATGCGGACGGCGTCGCTGCAGGAGTCGATGTTGAGGTCGTGCCCGAAAGCGCGGGCGTTGCAGACGAAGGAGACGAAGCTGTTTGGGTTGAAGGGGGCCGCTGTGTCGTTGTTGTTGGTGGTGGTGGTGGTGGTGGTGGTGGTGTTGGAATTGCTATTGGGAGGGTTGGTGGTGAATGTGGTCGTATCATTCCCGCCGGCGCCGGCCGAGGCAGGACCAGGACCAGGACCAGGACGCAGGAGCTGCAGCGGGTCATTCTCCAGCACGAGCGCGACGGCGGATAACGGTACCACGGTGGCGACGAGAATCAGAAGGAGAAGGCAACGAGTCATGCTGTGCGTCTTCTCGTGCATGATGGGGAAAGAAAGACTAGAAAGACTAGCATTCCGTATTTGCCAGGGATTGAACGACGCAGGCCGGAAGTGCAAAACAAAACTTGGGAAGTGCAGTCCGTACCGCCCGAGCCAGCGCTTGGAAAAGGCATAGGTTGTTCCAATAAGAGGGTAGCGGGGGTTTAGAGGGCAAGTTGGAAAGGAAGGGCAAGAGAGGGAGATCAGGGGTCGCGAAATCGGCTGGCGCCTGCTTTTATCCGATGATGCGCCTTCCAACCTACCCGAGTCCACGTGTACATGTGTGAGGATTAACAGGGCCAAGGGGATTCACTGTAAAAGGGACGATGCGGGATGTGTGGATCCTGACAATTGAGCTGGAGGTGAAAAGCGGCTGAAGATCGAATGATGTCGCGCAGGTTGGAGAAAGAAAGAAGGTCAGTGTGACCAAGGCCAATGCTCTGTTTGCTATCAATGAGGCCTTAAAGACTTCCCATTCCAAACGCACATCGCGACGCCTACCATGTTGATATTCTACCAACCCTTTGCCGTCCAACACCCATACTGTCGTTGTATGATGCTTCGTTATATCTAGATTCCAAAACGCTCGCAAAGAAACGCCCGCTCTTCTATCCACTATATATTTTGTCCGAATTCATCATGTAGCTCGTCATCATCGCGCGTGCCAACAAAAGCGCGGCTGACAAAGGTAAACCATACCTTGTTGATGGCCTTCCGGTGCTTATGCTTCTTGCCGTGCTTTTTGTGTTTTTTCTTTGATACGGCAAGCTCACTGTCCCCACAAGCTACCGCGTCCACTTCGTTTTCCAAGGCAGCGGAGTCTTCATCATCGAGATCAGCAATGCGATCGCCCTCCGGAGGCTTGTACTGCCCAATCCGTCCCGCCAAGTCAACGTAGCTCCTCACAGTCAAATCCTTCATTCCAAAGATGGAGTCATTCAGGGTATCATATTCAAGCTCGTACTTGAACTTGTTATGATGTCTCAACTTGTCCTTACGCGGTTTCTTTCCAGAATGTTTGCCGTCGTGCCAACCCTCCTCCCCGACATCTTGCTCTTGACCGAAGTCGTCGTTAATGCGGGTAAGGTTCGCGAAGTACTGCTTGTAGCCAAGTAACGATAAAGTTTGAGGGGAGTATGCGGGTCCTGGAGGCGCCGACTTGGAGGGCGGTTTAGGAATTTTGATCTTGGGCTTATTAGACTTCTTTTTCTTGCCCTTTCCCTTCTTGCTCTTCTTTTTCTCTATGTCAATCGGCTTCTCATTTTCATCTTTTATGAAGCAATGAGCCTCCTCAGCTTCCTGCAGGGTCATCTCCTCAGGACAATTTGCGCGCGACAGTGGACGGTTCTCAAGGCCCGAGATGTTGTATTCGATAATCCTTAGCGTGGGGAAGTAATTTGGGACGACACTCGGTGAGACGAGACTGACGCTGTATCGTTCAGCCCATTCTCCGCCAATCCTCTCCAGGAACTTGTCTTCCTTAGTCTTCTTACTCTTCTTCTTTCTGGTAACGCTTTCGAACAGGTCTTTGAAGTAGCGAGAGCCAGATCGTCGTGGGGCATCTGGTATCTGGGACCACCCTGCGCGCAGCTCCGTCAGATAATCAGCAGTTGATTGAACATTCAACTCGTCATCTAGAGCCATTCGTGCAAAAGACCCCGTCTTCCCTCTCAGCGCTTTATTGCTGATGTCCTTGCGGTCCTGAAGTAAGAAATGATCTATATTCATATGCCCATACAACGACCCCACTACAACATCTCGGTATTGCTGTAGCCATAAGGTGTATTTCTGCCAGCAAGTCTCGTCCCATAATAGCTTTGCTTCTGTTCTTGCTGGCGGCACATGTCCTATTAGAAGAGCCTTCATTCCTCTATCCCGTATGAATTGTAGTTGAATCCGAAGCCACTCCATCTGCTGGTATCCTGGTTCCGATTTCTCGGCGCATCCGTCTACCGCAGTATTGTGCTCGAAAAAGTACATCGTGTTGAGGCTGAAGACCGCAAGATGGTTGGGTATAACTTCAACTGAGAACCATCCTCCAGTTGAGAAGCCATGCCTCTGCTCTTCAGGTATGAACTTTCTCCAGACGCTCAAGTACTTCTGCGTCCACTCGTTGGGCCCCGGTTGCATGATGTTGTGGGGCATTATGTCATTGTTCCCAAAATTCGGCACTATTGGTATTTTGAAGTCCTTTGTAGGGTCCGTATCGTCCTCGTTACCAAAGACTTCCTCGAACTTGTGTACCAGCAAATCATTTGTTGATATAATCTCCTTCTCGGATCTCGGTATTTCCTCATCAGAATCGTGGCGTGAAGAGTCTCCGGTCCATATGATGAAGTCGACCGTGTCTTTGAGGTGGTCATTGACCCATTGGAAAGTAGCATTGACTAGGGTTATGGGAGAGTCACAGTCCGTAGTCTCGGCTCCGAAGATGCCAGCAGGTCCATTCCCTCGATGGCAGGCTGCGTCTTCCTCGGTGGAGGAGTAGGTTTTGTAGAATTCGTCCGGATGGAAGTCTAGGCACACATTAGTACTTTTACCTGCAGTACACCATGCTCTGGTCTGCTTTAGGAAGCTTTCATACCTGTGATATGAAGGAACCTCCCGTGCAGTCCTTTCCCTTTCACCAAGTCTTGCGAGGGAGGTCCAGATTGTTTATCGAAAGCCTCTGCTACCAAAGGTTGTTGCTCTGTAGGGAGTGCGTTGCCGTAACTCAGAAAGAGTGCAAAAGCCAGCGAGTGAAGGAACATGTTGCTTAAAGAATGACGAGCTGATTGCCTGGGGAGTTGCATTTATCAAGGGAGCGACAATGGTGGGAACATGAGAAAAATTATGTGGCCTCAGCGACACAACGGCCGTCACAGCCTACGGCCGAAGGAGGAAGGATTCTGGATGACCGCTGGCGCTGATTGCTGCGCAGCTGAAATCCAAAATGATGCTATTCTGGCCGCGTCAGTAACGGGAGGACAGCCTTATTGAAGAGAGGACAGCAGGGATAATGTGGGCGGGCGAACGGGGAAAGCAAGTACAATTGTCCCCTGCTTCTCGAGTGTCGACTTTGCTATTGGCTTGGAATCCGGGGTGAAGAGATGTTGAAGATGCACAATTGAAAGCGGAGAGATGTGTGATTCTATATCCTCATCAGATGAAAGAGCACGCGATCAAATGTATCCGCCCTTCAAAGCTGATGGTGATGAGGCTTGACGGCATCAGCAGGCCTCTCGACCAATACTTTTGTCCGTCCGGGCACGTGTAGCCTTCTCAAAGGCAGCTTTGGCGCACCCTCCAACATATAGTACTAATGTCTACCTACCCCAACCATCAAAAGGACCGAAAGTCATGCGGGAAAACATTAGCATTATTCTATCTTTCTGTTAATGTACATAGATTATGCCCCTAGAAATGTTGAGGATGCCTTTGCTTTTCCCCCGCATCACTGTTGATACAAAGCATACTCCGCCAGCGCGACTCTTTGCAATAATGCAGCAAGCAGCCAGACCTACTCAGCTGCAAGTGAAAGTCGAAGCAATAAAGCCGTCAAAGGAACAAATGCGGTACCAGGTTCCGGAGACGCCATGCGATTTGAGGAAATGCAATACATATCATCATGTGCTCCAATGACCGTTTTTCCTACCTTTTGATCTCCATGCTCTTTATCTTGAGAATCTTGTGGCGGAAATATATACAGATATACAGATACTACCATCGTTCCTATATGGCTAAGTGCTTTGAATACGTGTCTTCGGTCGTTCGCTTAGCCAACCACTTTCTTTTCAACGCAGAGTCTCGCAGCTTTAACCATGATCTCTCTCTCCTTTTCTCTTTATATCTTCATGAATGACTCTATAGGGATTGGCAATGCTTGCAGCGGACTCGTGATGCCTTCTCACTACGGATTCGCATGCAGTAACCGTGTTGCTTATTGCCTCTCCAGTTACTTCCTCATACTTTCCGCCCCAAACGTCTAGCGAGGTCATCACTAAGCTCGTCATTTCATTCTAGCCGAGTGCAGTGACCTCTGTCCGAAAGAAATGCGTCGTCCTCTAAGATGGCCATGACCAATGCAACAACTAAACACCGTCCAGCATGTAACAGGATTTCAAGTCTTGGGTAAATTGGGTAAAGAATCGCCATGGCTGTATCCATCACAAAGTCTGAGGAACCCGTTGTTCGAATATCAATACTTAGGAATGCTACACGGGATTCAGAAGTCTTCGTCCATGTTGACGTTGGTCGCGTAGAGATGGATGGGAGAGACCGACAGATGCAGATAGTTTTGTTTGAAGAAAGCACGGGGACGGTCATGGTAGTAACACTGCCTCCACGAGAGAAGATGATCTTGGGTAGTAGAGGAGCAGGTACGACAAGCAGTGCGGAGGAGGAGTAGTTGTGATTGACTGTCTCTGCTGCGAGACGCTGCTTAGGCCTAATCGAAATTCTTTCATGGTCGGACAGTGCACTCCTTCTGAATCTACATCCTCTTCTGCATCGGAACCCACGAGATACGAAGTAGGTACTTCGACTCGGACCATGGTGAAACAGAAGCTAGGAGTTGAAACTTAGGAATATAGTAGTGGTCTCGCCCAGGTTGGCTGTCTGTATAAAGAATGGTCAAGCGAAGGACGGTACATAAGCCTGCCGAGGACCTTCAATTACGCAACATGTCTCGCTTGAAGTCCAGCTTGAAGCGCTACTCTAAAGCTAACGCGCCTTTGGAATGGAATGGGGACATGGACAGGGGCACTTCAGTAACCCCATGTCGGCTAAGTTATTGGTCGCCAAGAGATAATCGATCTCCCGAGTCCCGATGCAGGGTCTCTCAGGGTCCATACCATACTAACCTTAGATGTAACTAGCGTAGTAAATAATCAGGCTCCCCTTGAATTCTTGATCCTTGATCCTTTTTTTTTTACTTTTGTAAAAGATGCATCTCAGCTCAGTCAGCTGAGATTGTTGGATGACTTCGAAACAATGACCTTGACTCGGCTTCGATAACATTCCACTCTCCTTGTTTGTGGGATCCAGCAATTCGATTCGCACAAACAAGAACAAGGAACAAGGAACTTCTCAACCTCCAACCAATATGCCTGTAAAGAGTGTGCACCAGAAAGGCTCGGCCACGACAAATGCTAACGTTGTGCCAATCTTACCCAAGGTGAAGGATACCATACTCCAGAATGTGCCTCGATCCGAACCAGCCTTAGCTACCCGCATTTTCCGCGTCCTTCTCCTGCTTCTTTACTTCTGGACATCTTCCATCATGTGAGGCTTATCTGTACAATTGACCTCATAATCACGTGCCAGAGCTAAATGAATTCTCAGCATAGGAGTCACTCAATACATTGGAACGCCCCTCTACCTGATCAACAAAGACTACTACTACCGCTTCATGGCCTTTACAAAACAGTGCATGACCCTCTTGGTCTTATCCATGACCCAATGGTGGACCACCACAACCGTCCATGTTAGCGGCGACGATAGCGTCCGAGGCCAAATCCACAGGCTTCCCAACGGCCACTTGCAATGCAACTTTGCCTCCCGTATGGTTCTGATCGCCAATCACCAGGTGACACCAAATCATCTTTGTGCTGCGCTCGGACTAACGTTCCACTCAGCTGTACAACGACTGGATCTACCTCTGGTGGACCGCCTATACTAACCGTCCCACCAACCACGGCCACGTCTACATCGTCCTCAAAGAATCCATTCTGTACATCCCTCTCGTAGGTCTCGGTCTCCGCCTCGTGGGTTTCGTATTCATGTCCCGAAACATGAAAACCGACACGCCCCGCCTCACCCGCCGACTCGGCCAACTGACGCGCCGTAGCAATGACGGTACGGGAGAATTACAACCAATGTGGCTCATGATGTTCCCCGAAGGTACCAATCTGAGCAAAAACGGGCGAGCGAAGAGCGTCAAGTGGGCCGAGAGACAAGGCGAGCCGGATCTCAAGTACACGCTTATCCCACGTAGCACCGGAACCTATTTCTGCCTCAAAGCGTTAAACGGGACCTTGGAATGGGTGTATGATTGCACATTAGCCTATGACGGCGTTCCGTAATGCTCCCTCAAACCAACCCCCCCCCCCGGCCCCCTTTTTTTTTCCGTCACACATCCCAATACCCAGACTAACACGTACCCCCCTTTCCCCCGCCAACAGCAAAGGCCAATACGGCCAAGACATCTTCACCCTCCGCTCCACCTACTTCGAACGGCACCCGCAAGCCCCCATCCACATGCACTGGCGGCGCTTCAAAGTCGCCGACATCCCGCTCGCGACGCTGGAAGACTTCCACGCCTGGCTGATGGAGCGGTGGAACGAGAAGGAGGCTCTATTGGCCGAGCATGCGAAAACGGGCCGCTTCCCGTCTTCGATCGACGACGGAGAGCCCATCACGACGGAGGTGAAGCTGGGGCGGTGGTGGGAGATCGGCCAGCTCGGCGCGGTGTTGGGTCCGTTGTTCGTGGGTATTTTTGGCGTGTGGAGAGTTATTGGCTAGGTAAAATTTAGATGTGCGCGTGTGTGTGTCACGATTCCTGCAAAATTTGGACAGGTAGGCAGCATTGGCGTCGGTAGAGATTCAGCATCTGGCTCCAATTTGTGCGTATGATGTCCTTTCTCAAAATCTTGCATTCTCAGCGCGTCACGTGGTAAAGCCGCTATACAGGAAGAAGACTCTGCCCGGCTTTCAACTTCCTCTTCCTCTCTACAAAGGTGTCTTTCCCACCGTTTTTTTCGGCAGGGCGCGCGAAATATACATGCTTTCTACATTGATATTTTGTTAAAGACTGCCTACAAGAACGCCACCAAGGAGAAACTTTTCGGATGTCCGCACGAGACCACAACCTTCATTGACAACAAGGACAAGAGTACCGCCGTGAAGACGCTGACAGCAACGTGATTGCCAGAGTACTCTCACCAGCCCACGACAAACAGCAGAAAGTCCTGACTGTTCTCATAGCTTCGTCAATCAAAATCAATCACCCTCTATCCTCATGGAGGTTGCAGTGCGTTCAAACCTCATTCCGCCCCGTCGCGCAGCGTAAGTGGATATATGAATGTGGGATGTCAGGATTTGGTATGTGGGACCGCAAAAACTTCTTGAGATATCCTTTTTGCGATGCTACGCGAAGTATTTGCACTAGAATTGTAGGGAGGAACCACCTCCGAAGTCTGTCAGGCCATCAACGCCAGAACTGCTCACCTCACACAAATGCAATTCCCTCCTACCGCTGGGCAATTTGCATTTGATCCGCCGACCAATACGTCATCGTGGTCAACCTCTACGCAGGCTTCACTATTGATACGCGGCATTGTCGTTATCGGCCACTTTATAGATTTCACATGCGCCGGCAAGCGAGCGAAAGTCTTGGAATCTCAGGGATTAGCCTACGAGTATACTAGACAATCGCCTTGCCAATCGCCGGCCGTCTCCAAAAGAGGTCTGGAATGACTGAGACTACTCAAACTTTCATGTATCAGGAGTGGCGTGAGTGATCATTCCAAGGCGAAATTGCTGTGGACAGAGTGGAAGCGAGGCGGATGACGGTGAGACCAGGGGTTGATGGGGGGGTTTGATGAAGGGGGAATTGAAAGGAAAACGAGTCCGTGCCTGGACGGTGATGACCTAGCCCAATCCGTCAATCTATTTACGGGCTGACCAGTCATTTCATGACTTGACTAGATCCATAAGTCAGCTTACAAAGTGTTGCAATCGGGAGGAAAACTTGATCGAGCCGGCGGAGTGACTTGTCATTGCAGCTGGCCTTGTTGCCTTGTAGTTCTTACGGCCAATCATCACCGGTGCACTACACCACTTTCGTCTCTTCACGACGATCGAGCTAACTCTTATAGGTAAAGGTTGATTTTAACAAAAGGGCAAAAAAGTTCCTAATTGAACCTGGCTACGTGTGCCAGCAAATACGGATGCTCAATTTTTCTCTATAAATGTGAGTCAATCTCAAGCTTGAAGAAATCAAAGACAGTCCTTCCTCTTACCAATTCCTTTTTTGCCCTGCTTGTCACTTCAAAAACCGTACGACTCGATACCTCATGGCTTTCTCTTCAAGTCAAACCGGCTTCTTCGCGCAAGAGGGTTATGACTTAGCGTCTTACGGCTACACCACTTCGAGCGAGGAAATCGGTGTCCCGCTAGGAGTTGCCCCATCAGGCCAACCCAACCAAGAAATACGCGATCCAGACTTCGAAAATCTGCCATTTGCACAGCCCGATAATCCGTTCACGGAACTACCTGTTGACGCTCAAATGATGAATGGTATAGGCACTGGGCCCGCTTCTTGGTCCGGCCTACACGGAATGGAGGAATCTCCTCACCGACACAGCGACAGCATTATGATGAGCCTTCCGTCCTTGGGTGGGACAAACACTTGGACAGCTGCGCCCGCAGCGAATTTACCTCCCGCAGCTACACCATACGTTAACCCTAGCACGGAAACGACTGACATCTTTGCCATGCCGATGCCGCCGCCGATTTCCCCATTAGCTCAGGGATCTCTGGTGCCTCAGAATCTCGCTGACGGCGAACCGCACGATACACGAAGAACCGAGGAAGAATGAGCACATCACCAAAGCACTATCAAAAAGCTGTACATGGATCAAAACTTGCCCTTGTCTTCCGTTGTGAAAATCATGAAAGAAAAGCACGGCTTCTATGCTACGTAAGTTGCTGTAACGCCATCCGTCCATACAAAACTCCCATCTAATGCACCGTCTTTTAGGCAGAAACGGTATAAAGAAAAGTTCAGGATTTGGCGCTGGGAAAAGAACTTGACGAAGAAGCAGTCGAAATTCATAACCCGGAAGGCTTTGAAACGTCTCAACGAGGAAGGAAAAAAGACTGAGTTTCGTATGAGACAAGACGTGGTGCCTCAAGATAAGGTCGACCGCCACCTTAAAAAACTCGACGCTTGCGATTCGGCTACTGGGAGTAAGTCGCATACAATTGGGTTTCAGATGACTTAAACTCATCTCTATAGGTACCCCTTCGGGACTGTCCTATGGAACTGTGCGCCCAGGCCCTCAAGCAGTGGTCTCACAAGAACAATCTACTCCGCCATCTCAACGGTTGGTTCGCTCTCCTTCACATCATCGACCCCTAAGCCCTGCAAGACCTGAGCGTCAGCAGTACATTCCACTTGCTCTTGAATGGCAAGGTCACAGCCTGGATGAGTTGCGTGACCTTCGTGCTCGCGCCGTAGATTTGGCACAAAGCGGGAATCACGAAGGTGCTCGTAATATGTTCTGGGAGGCAATGGATGGGCTTGAGTCGCTCGTTGGACCGACCCACCATTCTACAGTTGAAGCGCTCTCGTTGTTTGCTCAATTGTGCTCATCGCATGGTTTCTACGACGAAGCGAAAGATAAGATGCACAAGTCTTTGGTCGACCACCAAGCAGAATTTGGAGACTTACACGAACAGACCATTCAGAGCATGGTTCGTCTCGGACAATTCTACTTGCAGCAAAAACAATACGGGAACGCTGAGCTCACCCTCGCCCGAGCAAAAAATGGCTTCGAGAGCTTGTTCAGAGACGATGCCGAAGAATCGTTCCGCACCACGTCCCAGGTTAGCGAGCTCCTTTCCGAGCTCTACAGAGACCAGGGTGATTTTGACAAGTCCGAGCATGAGTCTCTGTCGATCATCAGCAGGGCCGAGGCATTACAGGGACCTTATCAGTCGCAGTTGTTACGGCTGAAGCATAATCTAACGCATCTATATTTCGATAACTGGGAAACGAATCACGAAACTGGGAGAGTCCGTCCTTTCATCAAAGCTGAACGACTGCTTCTAGAATGCCTTGAGCTCTCCGAAGCCATGTCAGAACCGGAGATGACCTTTTGCGCCTTTGAGCAGCTTAGAGATCAGTATCAAACCACGGACGAGGATCTCAAACTGGAAAGTCTCCTCACTCGTATCGACAACAAGCTCCAAGATGTCAGTCAAGCCAGAAAATTCTATGGCGACGCCACTCGCCAGAGACTCCGTTGCCTCGAAAGTGGCTTGGCGCGCTCTTATTTTAAGTTAGGGAATCATGTGCTAGCCGAGTGGTGGTACCTTCACTTGCAGCAAGAATTTGAGGCCTCTTATGGAGTGGACAGTCGTGAGGCATTTAGGAACATGACGCAGACTGGAATATTCTACCTCGACCGGGGTGACTGGGATGAGGCGGAGCGTTGCTTCCGAGATGCTCATCGCAGGGCAGACGTTGTGCTAGAACCGGACGATCCGGTCAAGGAAAAAATCGCCCATTGTCTGGAGACTCGGTCATACGAGCCGAGATGCCGCTGTTGCTTGCTTTAGGTAAGATTTGGATGCTTCAACCAGTTAGCCTCTTCGTGCACTTCTCAACGCCGGACTGATCATCTTGGGTATGGGTTTTGGTTTCATAATGCAAGGCACGGTTATTCATTCCTCGTTAGCAGCTGATCTAATACGTAAATCGCGACGAAAGCAACAAATAACATCTCAATCCATGAACACAATCAACCATCTCTCCTCGCACTTTCAACCCCAACCAACAAGCCACGCACCTCTCATCCCCAACTAACATTTCCCGCCCTCGCGTTGACCGACAACAGAGCGATCACCTCGAACACCCACCGCCCCAACATTATCGTACGGCCCCTCCTTCGCAGTCTGCCTCAGCCAATGCTGCAACACGGGAGGATCGCCGCGCGAGGCCGGCGGCTGCCTATTGATTCCCTGTCCGGCCATCCCACGACCGCCGCCGCCGCCCCACTCGCGCTCCGCCCTTGCAATCGCATCGTACGGCTGCTCCCTCGCCGTTTCTCTCTGCCAACGCTGCAGCATCGGAGGATCGCCGCGCGAGGACTGCGGCTGCTGCCCATCGCCGCGGCCCCAATCGCGCTGCACGGTGCGCTCGTGGTGATAGCCGGCTCGTGCGGACGAATCTACCGCGGCCTTCTTGAAGCTCGGTGTCTGTCTCGTGTCAGCGCCGACATGACGGGGAAAGGGATATCCTCGGCGGCGGCGGGATGGGACCGACCTCATGCGTCTGAGCCTTCTCCATCGTTTCCCCTGATTGGGTCGCTCGGTTCGATTTCTGCATGTTGGATTCAGGCTTACTACCTTTGCTTGGGCCAAATCGTATTGACAGCCAAGGAGAACACGGTGTATGGTAGATGAATTTAGGATGGTTGTTGCGCGAATGCTCTGCTATGTACCCAAGTGACGCTGAGGGCGAAGGCCTGCCAGATAGAATGATTGGATCAATGTGCCTTGGATATTTTGTAAGCTTTTGTCGCACTTGAGCCTGGACAGTAAGACGTCAGGAACCGGCAGCTCACACATGCGGGTCCGTCTTGAATTTATAGACACAGCAGCAGTCCCACTCCGCCTCGAAGAGAAGGCTCGAGGCCATCCGCCTTCGCAGGTGGGCCTTTTGCAAAGTGCCACTACGAAAGTTCCGTCCACCTCGTAAAGGACCCATTCAGAGTCCCACTTATCCCTTGTCTACCACATTACCGCCAATAGTGTTGCAACATTATTGATCAGCACTTTTGATAGCCCGATAAGGTTGGGAGGGGGACTTTTGAGGACTTTTGTGGAAACCAAAGCACTCGCTAGTACGGCGGAGAGGGCGGCGCTAATGCCACGCATCCGCGATATCTGACGCATCCATAGCCAACGGCATAAGGGCTGGGACTTCTGTGGACTTTTGTGGGCCTCTGAGGACTTCCGAACGGACCAACTTACTGTGACCGGTTTTGTTTGGGGGAGGGGTTTTGCGCTAAAGGGTCTCGTAGGAACTTGGATCCTTTTGAAACGATTGACAGATCTGCACCTGATTGCATGCGGGGTGGGAAATTTTGGCCAGCTAAAAAGGGGCCTGTTGGCAAGCTGCTGTAAAGATTGACCGGAATTTTCGGAAATACCGCAAAGAAGCGTCTCACCTATCGGCTTCAAGGTAGCTGGGGGAAGCCTTGTCGTATCAAACGAGGGTTGAGCGACAAAGACTTGATACAAAGATTTTAGATATTGCTGGGGGTTATACTCCGTTCGATCTATAGACCAAAATATCCGTGGTGTAGCTATCCACTTATCTAAACCACCAAGCTTGCCACCTTCTTTCCCTCTCCCCCTCTTCCCCCATACCCAACGGATCTGTGACCCAGGGCAGGAGGAAGACATGAGCTGGGGGGAAGGGCGAAGAGGCGTCTTTGTGAAACAGACCAGGATAGGGTGGAGGAAAGGAAGGATGGGAATTGGATTGATAAGGATGAAGGGGGGTCAGCAAGAGGAGAAGAGAGGTGGGAGGGGTAGAGAGGAGCAAGGCCACGAACGAAAGACAAAGAAGCCACGTGCAAAAAAAAAAATTTCCCAGAGAAAACAAACAAAACGACGTGCCATCTAACCAAACGCCCCGATCGTATCAAAACAACACCCACCCCGCCTGATTCCACTCCACCCCATCCCCATCACAACCCCATCCCTTCCCGTCCGTCTCGGAGAGAAAGGGACCTCCTCCCGAACTCCACTCCACTCCACTCCGCCACGCTCTCGGAAAAGTCACCTGCCTATTTGGGCCAAACGCAACGTCTGGATTCAGCTTTTTTATCTATGGATCAATCAATCACGATGCACAAGACAATGACGGAGGCTAGGGGCGTTTCTAACCCGGCTCGCTGGGAGAACTGACCGAGTGGACCGACTGAAGAAGGAGGGAAGTGAGGATGTTTGTTTTATTGTTTTTTATTATTTTTTGGTTTCCCCCCCCTTTTTTTTTCTTAATTGTAAAGAAAGAAGACTCGTAACGAAAGAAAGGAAAGGAAAAAAAAAAGACAGGAAGCCAAGAAAAAACTCACGGATCCAAATCCCTTCTCCGCACCGACCCACCCCCGCAGCCAACTAGATCGATCCCCGTGCACATGCCTCAATCCCCTCTCACACGTCCACCATATTTTCCCCCCTCCCCTCTCCCAATAACCGGCCGCCCACCTCCGCCTCCCCCTCACCCCGCGTCCCAGCCTTTCACCGCCCCGCATCTCGCGCTCGAAATCCTCCGGTTATGCCTGCCAGCCAAGCAGCGGGCGGGGTCGATGCACCGAAAAGAGAAGACAGGAACGCCCGCGTCAGTGCATGTGGCGCCGTGCGTGAGAGAGGTTTTTGGGCGGTGAGGGGCACCTCGTAAGGACGGGACGGGACGGGACGGGACGAGGTTGTTGCAGGACAGACGGAGAGACGAGGTGATTGCTGGAAGGGAGGGAGGAAGGAAGGGGGCCGTGCTGGTAGATAGACGCCGGCTGGCTGGGCTGGACTGGTTGGAAGGAAGAGAGGATTTTGATGCTGCTGCTGTTTGGAGAATGCGGTCATGGAGAAGGGAGGAAGGGAAGGAAGGGAGGGAAGGGGGGGGGGGAGAAGTGTTTGATGCCGGAGCTGATTTGTTTAGCGAGGCAGGCCACGTCGGTTGTTTCGGGTGGCCGGGTGGGCGATGATGATGATGCTGCAATTCTGTGAACGGCGGCGTCGGCGGGGCTGATGGCGACGGCTCTGGTCTTGGTGAAGATTTCGTCCGGGTTGGTTTTGATGGACCGCGTTTCGCTTCTTCATCACCTAGGCTACGATATTTCAAAGCGACCAATTCATTTAAATGACAATCGAGGGAATCCTCCATCAGCATATGCAGGCCCAAATCTCCATACTCGTGCTGGACGAAGTACGTTCATTCGACATCGAACACTTTCACCTATAAGAGATCAGTTGGCGAAGAAAGACACGCGATGTATGTGCGTGCCTCGATGCATGCCCGTGGACTCCAGTTCGAACGATGAGATGGTTTGGGATATCGCTCTTCGGGGCCTAATACCACGTTGGTTGTATTAGATACTGAATAGAGTGGCGTGGTGAGAGGCACGGCTCTCCTCTCTTCTTCTCAGGAAGGAAAGACGTGGGGAGGGTGCGATGGCGCTTCGGGGCTTGTGGTGTGAACATGAGACATGAGACAGGCTCTCGTGGTAGAGTCAGGACTGTAAAGACGGAGAGTGTTTGAGAGCGCCTTCGAGAACATCTTTTCATATTGAGATCCACATCTTCAAGACATTTGCAGAACGCTGCACGGTTTTATTCGTCATATTGTTGAAGCCTGTGATTACGACGGGGCCCACGATGGGAATATTTCCAACCCGCTGTGAAAAGTTGAAGCGGCCAGCTACCTGTAAATGCAAGATCCAAACACTGAACATGGAGGAAATCTTGACGGCTTTGAGTCGGCACAACACCGACCAGCTAGCTGTAATATGCAAGATCCAAACATTGACCCCCGGAGGGAATCTTGCAACCTTGACGTCGGCACGACACTGAAACCGAAGTGCCTTGCACGTGAGTGCTACAGACCGACACAGACCAAGTCACGAAGATACTCGTACGAGTCATTCACATACCTACCTACCTGCACAGCCTCAACTGACCCCTCGCCGCGCGAGCATATATTCCGTGTCTCAGCATAGCTCTCCCCAAGGTCATGTCTGAGGCCGGAAAGGCGCATGGGGATGTGGCTTCTATATCCGTAAATACGAGTACGTACCACATTATGATACCTATCACAGTTGCCCGGGAAGCAAGCAAGCAAGCAAAAAAGAAAGAAAAACCGCAGGGATTGGGCGGGTCTTGCCCCACGGGATCTCGCCAACTTATAATCCTGTGGGGCACAGCCGCTCATGCGAGCAATCTGTTCTTTTTTTTAATCAATTCAGGCAAAGGCCCAAACGCACCGCAGCACGGACAGCTGCAGCGTACATATAAATCAGGAAACCCGCAAAAGCCTGCCTTTTGGGTCACCTACTCGCTGCTGTCCGATTTGAAACAGACCCCCCCAAAAAAAAAACAAAAGAATATACGAAGGCGAACCCAATCATCTTCCGCCGCCGAAAGGAAAAGGGCAGTTTAGCCGGCGCAGGGTCCAGAGATGCATTGCGCATTTATGTTTGCGCAATAATTAGGTACGGTAGGTATTCAAATTCACAGCACACTAGATACTGACAGGATTTGGAAAGCACTGCGCCTCTCTCTGCAGATATATATATACTGTGCTTTTTCCCCCGTGTAGATAGGCAGGTAGCCGATGTACAGTACCCTAGTCCCGGCTGTCCGTCTTACCTACATGCCTACCGATGCACTGGCGGGGCCGCCTCCGGAGCCTTGGCTCTTAGAGCAGAGTGTGCGCAGCAAGCTTACCTACCTTACCCACCACTTCCTTAGCAGCCGGACTAGTCGGTCGTCCTTTGCATGCATAAGCCGAGCAGTGAGTGTGTCAGATCTCGATGTTACCGGAAGAGTATGCGATTGGCTCAGAACAATTTTTTTCTTTTTCTCCCCTTTTTCATCCGGTAAGCTTCTCTTGGCTCGTTCGGGGGGTTGGCGGGATGGAGTGGTGTGGTGGGGTTACATTTCGGGGCAAGTCGTTTTTTTTTTTTCCGGTGTGTGGGCGGAAGGAAGGGTGAAGGGGGAAAACATGAATGGAAAAATGATGGGGCTGGTTTGAGTGAGTGAGTGAGTGAGCACTGGCCACAGGGTCAAAGTCAAAAAAGAGAGACAAGAGAGAGGAAAAGCAGGGAATTGGATCTTTCCCAGCAAACTTGAGCCTCATTGATTTACGCCAATCGTTTACCTTTACCGTTCGCTTTACATACCTACCACAGTCGTAGCACCATTTCACTATTCGAATTGAAAGTCTATCTATCGGTTTATCATTATTAGTGTGTATATGCATGTCACTATGATCTATACACTAAAAGGTAGGGTATCCATAATCGATACCTACCCTAGGTTAGCACGCTTACCAGCCTACCCAGCCTACCCTGCTAGGAATTTCTATTTAGGGACGGTCTGGAAAGGCTAAGGCGCTAAGGTAGGGAAGTGAGCTAATCCCTTCGTCATCATACCGACCGGGGCCGAACTATTTTGCATAGGGTAGCTTCCCCATACTGCAATCATTGCTGCAGGATACATACATATTTACAGCTGATAATACCTACTTCATACTCATACTGTAGAATTACTTAAAATATCTTCAATCCATATCTGTAGAATACTGCTGACCTCATCAAGTTGCTGAACTTTGGACGATGCGTGGATGGATGATGGCGGGCCAACCACCGTGCTTTTCCGCTGTGGGGGAGGCTAGGCGGCAGGCGGGGTGGCGAAAAAGTGCCCATCAATCCCTGTCAAAAGTTAACCCTGCCACCTCGGCGAGAAAAAAAAAAGAAGAGAACCAGCCCCACTTTCACTTCGTATCGTCAACACACACACCAGTCACACCCACCCCCTCCCGCCGCGTAATTCACCACTGTCATCCATCTTGCTTCAATTGGATAATAAATACCTGCAAGACCCCCCATCTTTCACTTCTCTTCTTTTTTCTTCTTCCTCTTCATCATCCTCTCATACTTCTAATTTTTGCATCATCCAGCATACCTCCTCGTACATATTTCCGCATACTAATCCTCATCTCAACACACACTCGCTGTATTTCCAAAACACTCGCTACATAGCTGCATAGAAATAAAAGCTACACTGCAAAAGTGTCATTCGCTACCTTGCCTTGCTTGCATACCCACCTTTAATCCCCCTCAAAGCTTACCTCACAAAAAGCCACCACACTCTTCAACCTACTTTTCCATTTCGAACCAGACCTCATCGTCATCATCATCATCATCATCTTCATCATCACCACCATCACCATGAAGTCCTTCACCCCTCTCGCCCTCCTCGCCGCCCTCGTCTCCACAGCATCCGCCCAAGCCAGCAACGGTTGCGACGAGAACTACTCCGGCACCTTCGAAATCGCCCCCTACAACGTCACCCAGCAGATCCCATCCCAGGCCCAAACCGTCTGCACCACGAACCCCATCGTCAGCCTCAAGAACGGCGTCCTCACGGACCAGAACGGCCGGACCGGCGAGGTCGTCGCCAACCACCAGTTCCAGTTCGACAACCCCGTCCAGGGCCCCACCACCTCCGGCTTCTCCGTCTGCTCCAACGGCTCCCTCGCCCTGCACGGCAACGCCGTCTTCTACGGCTGCCTGAGCGGCAGCTTCTCCAACCTCTACGACATCAGCATCGGGAATCAGTGCCATGAGATCTACATCGTCACCTTCCCTTGCTCCGGCGGTTCAGGCGCGATCGCCAGCGGTGCGGCCGCCTCGTCCAGTTCCAGCACGTCGTCCAGCACTTCATCCACCTCCTCCACATCATCCACCACATCAACCACCTCTACCTCCTCAACACCAGTGGCAGCACCAGCAACCACTGCATCAACCACCTCGACTCCCGCCGTCGCACCCGTACCTTTCCCAGCCGGCAACTCCACCACCGTCTCCGCCACCGCCTCCAAGGCACTAACCACATCCTCCTCCACCACCACCTCTGCGACCTCCGCACCAGCCGCCACCTTCAAGGGAGCCGCCAGCATCGTCGCCGCAGGCGGCAAGGTTGTCGCTGTCATTGCCGGTATCGCCGCCTTCGCTCTGATCTAAGCTACCCCCACACCGTCAGCTTCGCAGCGGCCGGAGAAAGAGCAAGGGAAAACACTGGACAGGACAAGGGAAAACACGGGACACGAGACAAGTGATGACAGGGCGGAATTGGTGGAACTGCACAGCAACATTCGTGGATATAGCATTTACAGCCCGGAGTTTTGATTTTCATGCCGAAATAGGGGGGGGGGGGGAATCTCCATGCGATGGATGCATCATATGGTTTTCATGCGGTCACGAATCTGAGCAAAGGCCAAAAAAAAGTCGGCGGTCTCTACCCTACCTAGGCTCACGGGGGCCCTCTAACCTTGTCTAATCCATAATCAACTAGTTACTACTATTGTCCATAGTTCGAACAAAACGATTCCATAAGCGAGCATCAGAAAGCAAAAAATCAAAAACAAATCAAAAAGATTCTAATATTTACCCTGATTCCAATGTTTACAAGCTTTTGCGTACTTCGACATCATCATCATCATCATCATCATCCTCGTGACCCAACCTTCAAGACTGACTGGCTTGACCACCTAGCTAAACACATAAACCAAACAACCCAGCTATCCCCCCATCCCCGAATGAGAGAACTACCAGCTTTACTCTACTCTAGTCCCCTCCACCTCACTCCCCTCCCCTCCCCCNCCCCCCCCCCCCCCCCCCCCCCCCCCCCCCCCCCCCCCACTCTCTCCTCTCCTCTCCTCCACTCCAACACCATCCCTTCCTCCACTCCCTTCCCACTCCCCTTCCCCTTCCCCTTCCCCTTCCCCCTCCCCTCCCTTCCCCTTCCCCCTCCACTCCCCTCTTCAACAAGGAAAGCCGGTTCCCAAACCTACCTACCTAACTACCTACCTACCTACCTACCACTTGGGGGCCCCCCCTCTCCCTTTCCCCCTAAACATTCCTCCCGCAATCATCCCATCCTCTGCTTCCCTTTGCCCCTTCTTCTTCTTCTTCCTTCTTCTCCTTCTTCTTTCTTCTCCTTCTTCTCCTTCTTCTCCTTCTTCTCCTTCTCCTTCTTCTTCTTCTTCCTTCCTCTTCTTCTTCTTCTTCTTCTTTTTCTTCTCCTCCTTCTTCTTCTTCGTCTTCCCCCCCTCTTTTCCCCCCCCCCCCCCAACCAGCCTTCCGAAAAAGAAAGGGAAGAAAGAAAAGAGCACACCACCAATCTCCCCCCCTTTACTTCATCTCACCCCCCCTCCCCCCCTTCTCTCGACCCCCCACCCCGCCCTCCGTGCTACATACATAACACCGGGTTTCCTGCACTTCCCGCCCCCCTGATCACCCATCGCAGCGGAGCTCCAACCGCGGCCCTACTTCTACCTTATCTATCCCCTCGCCATGGGACAAAAAAACGCCCTTCCCTTCTTTTTCCCTCGAGCTCTTCTTCTCCTCGACTTCCTTTTTCCTCGAACTCCTCCTCCTCTTCCGTACTGCTAAGACTCTCCTCCTCTTCTCGCCCTTCCTTCTCTTCTCCTTCTCTTCCCATTCCTCTCTCTCCCCACCCTTCTCGGTCCGCTCGAACGACAACGCGCGTATCACAAGTCTCGAACCACCGTTTCCGAATCATAAGCGCGTCTGTCATAACGCGCGTATCACCCCAGCCCTCGTCTCAGGTCCGGGATTGTTGAGCGAGGTTCGTCCGGAGGTGTGATTGGGTTGAAGCGGGTGCTGCGACTGAGGTGAGAGGGGAGAGGCAGTAGAGGAGGCCAGAAGGGGGGGGGGAGGTAGGTAGGTAGGTCCCTCGATCGTAGGTTCACAAGTCTGCGCGAAGCTGGCAATCAGCCCCTATCCAACTAGTGGCTTGGCACTGCACACGTCCAGGGCATATAGCCATTCCTCCAGCTATTCCTCCCAGCTTTCGTTCCACTCAATACAAAGCGGGCTATTCAAACGCAGAGCTTTTGAATAGGTTGCGCTCCAATCGAAAAGGCGTCATGTGCAGACGGTTACCCCTCTCTCTCACAGGCCAGGAGGAGGCCAGCAGGAAGCGGAGCTAGGCTAAGTGCATTATGCACCACACACAGCATGATCAAGATAGGTAGGTCGTGACGGTCCATGCAACGTTCGATTCAGTCCTTTGCTCTTGTTTATCTTGCTTGCTTGCTGCTCTTCTTCTTCTTCTTCTTCTTCTTCTTCTTCTATTCTTCTTCCTCTCCTTGTTCTTCTTTATGTTCCTCGACTCGTATTGTTCGACTTCTGAAAGACTCTAGCTAGTGCTTGAGTCCGGTCTTTCTACCATGACCGAATTAAATCTCAAGACGGACCTAAATCTCAAGACGGATTTCCACGTCCTAGTCATCGGAGCTGGTGAGCGATATCTCTCGTCGACCGCCAGGGTTGGAGTAGAGTACTTTCAATTGACTGGTGATGGATGCTAGGTTCTGTTGGACTGTTGATCGCGCAAAGACTTTTGAAACTGGGTATCAAATGCACAGTCTTCGAACGAGAATCCTACCTCAACCAGCGCTCCCGCGACTGGTCTTTCGGTATCTACTGGGCTCAGGACCACCTCGGGGAATGTCTCCCTGAAGCACTCCAAGCCAAGCTGAACACGGCGACCGTCGACCCCTCGCGGACACCCTCCCCGAATGATTTCATACGCGTTCTCAATGGCAAAACGGCCGAAGAGCTCACTCGTATGCCGACGCCAAACGTCATTCGGTTGAAAAGATCCGCGTTCAGAGCCCTATTAGTAGAAGGATTGGATGTGCAGGTCAGCTGCTCACCGAGACTACCCGAGTCTTTTGAGGACGTCGCACTCACGAACGATGCTTGCTTTAGTATGGCAAAAAGCTCAGTGCCATTTCTCACATTCCCACCGACGAAGGAAACCCCATAGTCAAAGCGACATTCGAAGACGGCTCTAGTGCTACTGGGAATTTGCTAATCGGCGCCGATGGTGCAAAGTCCATAGTCCGCCAGCACTTACTTGGCCCAGAACAAGCAGCACTGCAGCAGCTCCCCATCATTGGCTGCCACACAACCATAACTTTCCCGGCAGAAATTTCCCGACGAATCGTGGCCGAACTCGATGGCCAGGTCTTCATTCTAACGTTCAACCCCGCGCGGATCTGTGCTTTCTTCGTAGGTAAATACGGATTATAACATCTTCCCCTCAGCAAGGTAGCGCCGCTCACGTAACGATGATCGATAACAGTCCACGACATCCCCGACCACGACCGGCCCGAAACGTGGCAATGGAGGCCGACGATAACATTTCGACGGGAAGGCAGCGATCAATTGACCGACCCGGCGGAGATCCGCAGAGCCTGGAACGAAAACAGTGAGCAGATGGCCGAACCGTTCCGTTCCGCTCTCCTCTCTTTACCCGACGACGCAACCATCTGGTCCGAGAGGCTTGCTCAATGGCCCACTGTCGCGTGGGACAACAAGCAAGGGACAGTGACTTTGGCCGGGGACGCCGCGCATCCAATGACCTATCGTAAGCAGCAAAACATAATGAACCCCACCACACCACATCACCAATCCCCTTACTCCTCTCTCCCCCCCTCCTTCCCTCCCCTCCCCATCCCCAAAACCCCACCAATCAATCAATCACTAAACCAAACCCCCCAATCCAACCCAACCCAACCCAACTAACTCCCCCCCCCCTCCCCCACTCCAGACCGCGGCCAAGGCCTCAACAACGCCGTCCACGACGCCGCCAACCTCGGCCGCGCCCTCCACGAGCACCTCCACAACCACCGCGCCGCGGCCGCGGCCGACGGCACGCCCCTCGCGCGCTACGAGGCCGAAGTCGTCGCGAGGGGCCGCGAGGCGGTGCTGGAGTCCGGGCGGAATTCGGTCATGGTGCATGATTGGGGGTCGTTGGTCGAGTCGCCGCTTTTTAGGAGGGGGGCGGCGGGGGGGAGGGGGGAGCTGGGGGGGGTGTGGAATGAGGGGCAGGTAGGATTGGTGGGGTAGGGTGAGGGAGGGGGTGAGGAGGGAAGGAGAGAGAGGGGGCGTGATGGGGGTAGGTGTCGTGTTGTAATGTAGCGGTCGTTCCGTGGTAATCGTTTTTTCTTCATCTCTTGAGTTTCTGGTTTCGGGGATTGTGATGATGAACGTTTCTCTGCTTCCGCTTCTGCTGGAGCGATGAGGGATTGAGGGGTTGGGGATGTTGGAGACGGGGTGGGGTGAGGTGAGGTGTAGGTAGGTAGGTAGGTAGGTAGGTAAGTGATTAAACGGGTTTATCAAGCAGACAGCCAGCCAGCCAGCCAGACCAGCCTGGCAATCCAAAACAGATGGACAGATAGACATCCCAGACCCGCGCCTTCCGTTCCGGTCTCGCTTCCTATCCCCTCCCTTCACACTCTCAGCAGACCTTTACATATACCTGCTTACTACGCCCATCCTCGAACCACCACACCACATCCCATCCCCATCCCCATCCCACAAACCCCGATCTCCATCCTCGTCCTCGATCCTCGTCGTCAAACTTCCCACTCCGTTTCCGGCTTCGTTAAAACGTCGCGCGAGCATCATCACCCAACGAGTAGAGGGACACGCGTGTCCGTCCGTCAGCCTCGAACCTCCCTCCCTGTAAAAGGGCTAGAAAATCAGGTTTGGGGAAAAACTCAGGGGGGGGGGCGGGGGGAATTTCAAGTGTGAACGCTTTCGTTTGAAACCTGAGGTGCTGCGATGGCTTGAATCGTGCGGCCCACACTTACCCTCGTTCCTCGGGCAAACCGAATCGCCTCGGAGATATACACAATCTGGTTTTAACTTACTTACTACACCCAACCCCGTCTCAGTTCACCCCCAGCCCTCCTTTCCATATCACTCTACTGCCGACGACCGCCATCTCTCCCTTTCCGTCCGTCCTGCCTATCCTCTCACCAGCATTCCCGCCATCCATCTCAATCCCACCCGCCAGCCAGCCAGCCCCTGTTTCGATACAAACCCGCTCAAAACTGGTCTATCAGCCGTCCCGATTCGATCATCGGCGTCTTATCCGCTACTGCCACTCTTGCAGAAACGGTTCGCGGAGACGGAAATGTCGGCGTCGGCGCTCAAGAACTCTAGCAGTAGCGAATAGAAATGGTACGTGCTGTCTTGAAAAAGCCAAACTGCGTTTGGAATGGCGGTAGGAGCTTCGTGTTACTGAGGAGGAAGTTGATATTTGATATCGTGTGGAGTGGAGCTGCCTAGGTAGTCACGCTGCGTGCGTGCGTGTGGGCGTGGACGCGCGATCGGTTGAGCTGGATATGTATGCCACGGCGCGGAATGAAGTTCGCTGGGTGTTTACTGCCCCCGGGTACCGTGAAGTGGGCGGCGATAATCGCCGCGTTCGCACCGGTATTCGTCCTGCATAAGAGTACGGCCGGGTGGCAGGACCTGACGGCAAGGTAGGATGGACTGTCAAAGCGATCCGTGGGACGAGAGGGTCGAATCCGATCAAGGAGTCCCTACGTCCATCGCTGTACTTACTCCCCCACCTTTAAATAAATATCCGAGCCCATTTTCCACAGAACCGACGAAAACACGACTTAGGGTCCGGATTCCATGTCGCTCTTTTCCTTCAGTTAATCAAGATCGTTATGAGCATGTGGGTGAAAGCCACAGTACCAAGCTGATGGGTGTGATTCAGACAAGGGCCACTTTGTCGGTATCCGCTCTGAGGCCGTTGGGAATCAAGAGCAACGGCGACGGCGTTGCGCAAGGGGTTGATGTGCGTTCGAACGGGTTTCCTGGATGGTCATTCGGTGCAGTGCTCGAAGGGCAGTGAACTGTAATGTAATGGGGGTCGTTCTCCGAGCCTGCTTGAGATATATACACGAGAGCCCATGTTGTCGAGTTGCGATGCGTGGACTTTCTTGGAAGGTATGTCCCACAACGGCATTGTAGCGCTGAAAAAAATTGCCGAATCTAGCGTTTTAGACCGCCGTCCATCCGATATCATTGAGCCTACCGAGAGCAATACTGCAGATTATACCGAATACGCCGGAGTTGTGCCACTCGTGCTTACGGGGTGGAATTCTTTCCCAAATTCCACGGCGACGAAGTTTGAAATTCGCTTGGGTTTGATACGCGAAGGGTATGAAGAAGCTAGAATACCGCCGCGATCATGCCGGAGACGTTGATCGTGAGAAACATGCCCGTGAACTAGGACGATGCCGAGGCGTGCATCGCAGCATCAAGACTCCATCTTATATTCTGAATCCTCCATCCCTCTCAGCCATTGACACGTTCCGATCAGAGTCCACGCCGTACTTGCTCTCGCGGCCAGGAGATCCCGCATAGTTATCCAAGGCAGGCACTCGAATATCGCGCCTTTGCCGTTTTCGAAACAACAGCCCCATCCCATACCCGACACGGCTCCATAGTCCCCACATGTTCACCATCTCGCGAGAGAGCTCCCTCCTGGACTTTTGCCCTTAGCGGTTCAGTGCAAAACTCTGGCTCTGAGATACAGTCGCGCGGTAATGACTACGAGCCGAATCGTTTTTGGCTGTTCTAAGCAAGGAATACTGGGTATGGTGCGTTGTGCAGGATTAGTTCCGCTTATGAGAGGCATACGAGTATTTGCTCTATCGTACCTGGGCGCCGGGAGGGTTACAGCTGGCCTTCCCGGTGAAGTGCCGCGCCGTTTACCGCAGACGATTAACAAAGATGATGATAAGGTTGGGTGGCAAAGCACTCGCGGCCAGACCGCAGACTCCCCCCCCTCGCATTTCGCGATGATACAGAATGGATTTGAAAATGCACTGCACGCTCTGGTCCCATGAGATAACAATACAAACAACGAGATGTCCCCAGCGCACCGACCAACTTCCCCCGTCCTCTGACCAAACGCCAATTCTCCAATCCCTCTCTCTACACGCCAGATACCAACCGCACCCTAAACCCTCCATCTCGCCCCAGCTACGATCCACTCAACGAAAAAGGGAGTCGCAAGATCCAACCTCCCAGTCGCCTTCCTCCTCGGGCCGCGCGCGCCTCCACACTTGCAAACAATTCTCCGTACAGTGAACGAGGAGGGGGACCGCAATCACCTCGCGCCACCCTTGATACGCACTGGCTTTCGTCGTTCCTGTACCCTGCAACTACGAGTATGCTATCCATGCCCCCGACCGCAAACGCTCGATGCGTATCTATTAGAAGTGCAAGGTGCAACGTTCGATGTTGTTAGTGCGGACACATCAACTACGTATCGCAACACGCGATATTACGGACCAAACACGCTCGTCTAACAGAGATAGGTTAAACGCGGATCTTCTTTCTTCCTCCCTTCTTGGGTGTACATTTCGATCTCACGCAAGGAATCTAGTGAGCAGGGCCTTTGCAGTCCGTGTCCAGGCGACCAGACCAGACTAGCATTCGCGGGATGGCTATTCCGATAAGACGAGAGAGGGTCTTTCAAGCGGCCAGGAGCTGGCATCTTTTGCGTTTCCCTTGGGAGTGATGGTCTCGTTGTTACTTGCTCGGTAGCCTTTGGTTTAGATCTGTTTTTAGAGGGAGGGAGTGGGAAGGAGGGAGGAAGGGACTCAGGGAGAAAAAGAAAGAGAACTGGACACACTGATAAATGTCACATACCAATGGCAATTGCTGGGGGTATGTTGATAGGAAGTGTTCCCGTAGCGAAGAAATGTCTCTGTTGAATGGAGAGAGAGAGAGAGAGAGAGAGAGAGAGAGAGAGAGAGAGAGTATCTATTGTGTTGTGTTGTGGGGAAAGGGGGAGTTGAGTGCTGTAATTCGGAAACAGGGGGTTGGGAAATGGACTGGAAGAGGGCATCTCCTATCTACAATGCGGCTTCTTAGCGCCTGGGGAGGATGCGTTCTGATGGGAGCGATTTTGGGGGAGTGTCATTGTTCTACACGGTCCGGAGCTCGAGTTAAGCTGAAAAGTTTGAGATTGAGAGGTAGGTGGTATCTAAATATGATCTGACAAGGCACAGCGAGGTATACCATGGCCGTACCAGTCCTCTCTCCTAGCCACTACCTACTATCTAGCCAGGCATCCGTCTCATTCCCCCCTCAGTTTCCCCCTTCCGTGTAGTTCTCCCCCAGCGGTTCTGTAAGCAGTTGCTCCATGCTCTTGTACCCCCCATCGAGATCGAACAGCGGCCGCTTCGTCCGATGCCACTCCTCACCATGTCCAACCACCTGACCCGGATCCTCCGTCGGCGCGGACCTCGTGAAAACGCGCTGGACGAACGGACACATGTCGTCCGCGAGCCTCAAGCACGCCTCGTCCAGGTTGAGGATCGGCAGCGCCCCGCCGACGCGGCCGTGGTGCGCGACGGTCCAGCCCGTGCCGGGGAGCGCGCGGTCGATGAAGGTCTGGTCGTGGTCCGGGTAGAGGGCGGCGGGGATGTAGAGGGCGAGGCGGGTCAGGCGGGGGAAGTCGACGGGGATGCGGCGGAAGAGGAGGGCGGTGAATTCGGCCTCGCGCCAGAGCCGGGCCCGGAGGTGCGTTTGACATTTGTGGATGAGCTTGGAGCGTTCGGCGCCGTCGGAGTTTATGGGGTGGCAGTGCTCGCCGAAGGACCAGGTGTAGACGTAGGCGAAGCCGCGGTGCCAGGTTAGGCGGAGGTCGTCGACCAGGTCCCCGATTTCGTTCAATCGCCACACAGGGTCGGGTATGTCGGGCTTCGTGTCGGCCTCGTTAGGGGCGGCTGGGTCGACGTGTGATTTCGCGTTACTCGTTCCTGTGGAGCGTCTTTGCTTCTGGTCTAGGCAGTCAAGCTGTGAAGGTGTCAAGTCCGCTGGCGGCCCGCGATCGAGTCCAAGACTGTCGTCGTCGCTGTAGCTGTCCCTGTCTAGGGCTGCGGCAATCTGTAAAGGAGTCAAGTCCGCTAGCTGCCGATTATCGAGTTCATCACTGTCGTCATGGTCGTCTATGGCTGAGGGGAAACTGTCTGAGACCGTCTGAACAGGGCGGTCGTCAACCGATTTGATCATGCCAGCTGAGGGAAAATTGTCCGAGATGGTCTGGACATGTTGGTGGTCGATGCCTTTGCACACGCCATGGTACGACCAGAGATCCTTGGAGGTTGTCGAAGTTAGGATTTTCTGCTGCAGGAAATGCTGTTTGGGTTTTTTTGCGAGTTCTCGAGGGATCGTTATACCGCCTGGCAGAGTGATCGGACCACGCGCATTATCATAGTGTCGACGCGGGATTTTGTCGTCCCAACAACTGGCAAAGAAGGCGCCAAAAGTAACGTTGACAGGCTCAAGCTCGACGGAGACAGGAATCCGTGCTTTTCTGAGTTCCTCGAAGAGCATGCGGCATTGTTCGATGTCTACAACCTCGGCTCCGCTAACGACACTCTGGACCCAACTCAAGCGGTCGTTCCAAGTCCAAACTGGCGTCCAGAGACCAGATCCATGCACTAATTCTGTATGACAAAGGCCGTAGTAATCACGAGGGGTCGAATGATAAGTTTCCCCGCAGTCACTGGAGACGAGCGAGAACCTTCCCCGGTCGTTGATCTTCTTGATGGTGGAAAGGTATTGTAGGACGGAGGCTGTGTCGTGCTCGTATTCCTTCGATTTGCCGGACCAAATTGGATCTATAATGAGATCGAAGCCATACTTGAACTGCGAGTCCTTCTCGTACATCTGGAGATCGTGGTGTAGGGAAAGCTTGATGGTCCGCAGTTTGGGAAAGGTTGCTAACGACTGCAAGAAGCTGTCCAGGTTCTCAATAGTAGACTCCGACTCGTACAAAGCAAGGGTGGTAAGATCTCTGCTAATATAATCCTGAATCTGTGCAAGGAGAACGGCTGACGCCTCCCGACGAGATTCTGGAGATGGATATAGTGTTGGCTCATGTTGACAGGTAAGCTCTAGAGTCTGGAGACGATCAGCCAGGTGCAATACTCTAGGCAAGCGTACTGCATGAGTTTACTGGTAGCTATGCCTACGGCTATATACCATCCTCCAGCAGCCAAAGGGAAGATGAACTGATCTGAGATTTCTGAATAGGGCAGGACAGCGGTCGAACATCGAAGGCCAATAATCGATGCCGCCTTTCTCATCGTCAGGAATCAAGTCTTCGTCCTCGTCCTCGTCGGAGTCCCATCCGTCTGGATGGGGTACAGGTTTGAAGATCTCCGTAAAGTCAATGGCATGTAGATTAGGACAACAAGTGGTCAGATGGTTAATGTCCAGCTCAGATGTCCATTCAGGTATCGCCAGGCGGCGCACAAAAGGGCCTGTCAACGCATTGATACCCCGTGTGATCGGTGGACCCATCATCAATTTTGTGTTCATCCCGCAGTCGGGCAATTGCCTATACCACAGTTGGATCTCCGTCAAGCTGATTGGCTCGTGAAATATTGCCTTCAAGACGACAGGATGCCACATGAAAGTTTTGCACGTTTGCGAAAGCTGGAAAGCATCTCTCTTTGTCATTAGGTCAAGGAGGTGTTCGAGTATGTCAAGAGGTATTGTGAATAGCCGAGAAGGAAGAGATCGGTCTGCTCTGGTCGACAATCTGGAGACTACGGTCTCTCTCGGCAGGGTTGCTTTCTGGCCATGGTATTTGTCCAGGTCCCAGGGCATAATCAAAATGGATTGTAGGGGCCGTTGAGGCCATAGGATAGGCTCTGAGTATTGACTGTCGGCCATGCTGTAAAGGTAGTGGGGACTCGATCTCGGCGGGCAGCTTAAACTTGAGGGGTTTATTGGGTGTCTCTTATGTTCGGCGTATGCGACAAGGTCACTTATTGGTGGAAGATACATGCTTCAGGATGTCCGACACGGTAGGATGCTGCTACGTGCTTAAGAAAGCGAAGCCATCGTCTCAAGGCATTAATCCAGTTGTTTAGGATCAGAAATATAAGACTGCTTCAAGAATGGGTGAGGTTGAGTTTCTGGACTGCTTTGTCTGTCACTGTGTGGTTGTAAAATAAAAAAAAACATTTGTGTCACAATACATGGCCATAGACGGCGGCTAGCGTAGCGGCTTTTAACTTATCTCCGTTCCGGTTGACACTAGGAGATGGTGTTCATATTCCACTCCATCATCACTCTTCAAAGACAGATTGTGATGGACATGTCTATTGTTGCTCGTCCACTCTCCCCCATGATTGCTACTGTCTTTTGTTTTGCGCCACTTGTGCCCTGCATAATCTGGAAGGAGCCAAATAGACTTGTATACTTATCACTACCCCTGACTCTGGTGTGCAGAAGCTGCACCTAACGACTGATGGAAGAGGCAATCACTATTTCTTGTGGGCTTATGAAGGTATGTAGATTTACCTGGACACCTACTTACCTATCTCCATCTTCCCTTGCCTATTAGAGGTAATTTTGTCGTATTAGGGACAACCATTTGTTACTACCCAACTCACTTTGTAGACACCGAAACACGGTTCTCAGAGCTAACAACACTGGTCTTTTGGGTCACACTCCAGGGGTATCTCGATAAATCTGCAGCCACCCTCTGTGCACCTTATGTAAACCCCCCCCGGAAGCATATGTCGTGATGAAGAAGTGAATCTCCAGCTCGCCATACACCCCAAAGATCGCAGTGACTGCTCAGGTAAAGGGTGACCTGGAACTCCGTAACATCGCCCATTCACGTAACATATCCCGTGCAGAACATATCAACATTTCTTTGTTTCAAGGGCAGCTCCCATATGAGTGATCCATATCTTACTCCTCAAAAGCATGATTTGTAGCCGACGCCTTGATGATGCAGCCACATAGGTCTTCCAGTCAAGTGTAGAGTACGTGTCTCAGGATTGCAGCAGGGATCATTGCCCTAGGATCATTGGAGGTCCATGAATGTGGATGAAGGCGCGAAGCTGGCGTATGAGTGTTGTCATTTGATGGGATAGGTGTAGAGGTTGATTGGGACGGAGCTGCAGTAAAAATGCGGTAGGACAGTGAGGCGACTGGGTCTGTAGAGGTAGGTTTAGGTAATGGCAGTCACGTTTAAGGTATGTTCGATCACTGATGATGGTGTTCCATGTCTCCTGCCGGTGTGATGTCCAGGAAATCTGATCAGTTGTGGTAGGATGCTGAGGTCAGCAAATGTGAAGTTGTAGAAGACGACTACGGCAGCCGGGACGGAACGAGAAGCCGATCCGGTCCAAGGGACAACATAAGCTAAGGTACCTCAGAGAGAAAGTGCGGCTTAAAGATGCTCTTACTTTCTCACAAACAGTGACATGGGCTGGAAAGGCCTGGCATCAGCTTGGTTTTTATAACAATATAGTCCGAGAGAAACGGATCAACACATGCTGCTTGATTACTAACGCGTTATATGTTTGAGCAAATGAGCCACTTGCAGCGCCACTTCACTATGGCGCTAAGCGCTCTCTCTTTTTGCGATAAATCGTGTCACAACAAAAGCCCAACAATTTCACATCTTTTGCCCATTTTAGCAGGTCAAACCACGATTAATTCTTTCCTTATTGTCTTTCAAACTCCAATTGCCATGGTAACCTTAGTATGCGCAGCGTGTCCTACCAGCTAACACAAAATTTATGAAGCCATGGAACAATTCAAGCCTTGAGCGAAGGAACCACCCACGCTGCATAATTGGGGGTTCGGACCTCATGAGACTTGGCAGCTTCCACTCTCCCCGGACGTGATTAACATACTCACAATGAGCCACCAGGCAGGTGCGACAGAAAACAGAAGTGTTGTCGATGAAGCACAGACAGCAAATCCTCTTGGCAATAAGAATGATATGACTAAAATCGCGCAAGCAGCAATTGGCTATACGCCAAAGCCAAAGCCAAAGCATCATCATCCAGTATCCGACATAGAAAGCATCAAAGCATCGCTCCGACGTTTCCTGGATGATATTACAGAACCGCAAAAAGAGCGCTCTTCCTACTGCTATAGCCTTCTTTCACAATGGCTTGATCTATGCGGAAGAGACCGATCTTGCACTCTTCTCATTTACGTTCTGGGTGACTGTAGTGAGCAGTACCAGGATCGCACGCTCGACTTCAACGACTTAAAACCCATTGACAGGATCAAGATACGGGTCCTCGAGCAGCAATGCTCGCAACAGGGGGTTTGTCTGCACCTAGCGAGGATGACAAGCACCATCAACACAGATCCTCGCGATGACCTTGGCTTAGAAATGGCCATCAGCCTTCACGAAATACGTGATCTCAGCGGCACAGTACTTGGCAACAAACCTCTTGCTGTGGAAAAGGAGAGTATCCTCCAGAAAAGTTGGTTTAGCGAAAGATCCGACCAACTGAAGCCAAATCAAAATCCTTATCCTAGTCCCATCGAGGGAACGCCATCTCGTCGGATGCATGCCTCGAAGAGCTTCCAAGACTGGGTGAGTCCATCCCACACTGCTCTCTGCCACTCTTCTTCGATGGACTGATCTCACACCCTGCAGGTGTTGTTGATTATGCCAGAAGGATTCCGATTCCGATTCTTAACAGAGAACGCTGATCCTCAGGCACTGCATGACTGGATCAAAGCAGAATCAGCAAATCTCCGACAATCGGAAACTGATCTGTCAGGACCGGACCCAAACGCGCGTTGGGGTTTAGCATTAGCGTGCAAGACCCAGTTGAACAATATCACCACATGCTTTGCCGGCGAATTGGACAAGGGAGATCCTACAGTAGCCACTCGGTATTCTGACATGCTGGGAGCCGTTGTTTGCGCTTCTCTCCGACTTCAAGACCCAGAGCTTTTCCAAATGGCCGTCACTCTCAATCCTAAGATGCTGTTCCTGACCATGTGGGAAGAAATCGGTAGCATGATGGATCCAGTCCAATTCTCCTCGTATCTTGACTCGTGAGCAATCGGATCTTCTTTCCGTGCTGCCTATACTACTACTGATTGCATCTCTAGACTAAATCAGGCGTTATCGAAGATCTATTCCCTTCAGGACCGCTACATCATCTTACTCGACATTGGTGCTGGATTTGTAGCACGAAACCAACCACAAGAGAGCATTGAGATTATCCATAACTGGCAACAGGATAGAGTTGAGCAGGCTTTGAGTGAGATAGAACGAGTTGAGGAGAATGACGGGAGTGTCCTCGTAGTCATCGCCAAAGACTACGTCAACAACATCACCATGAACCAGTATGGGCTGACACATCATTCATCCTTGAGCGCACAGCTGAATATGGCAGGATCATCTCTTTCGCAAAAAGGCATAGCGCAAACCAAGCTTTCGCCATCGAGTTCGCATTCTCCCTTTACGATGCACTCACCCTGAATACTATGGACGCTGGTTCTGCCAAATTTGCTCTTGCCGAAATACTCTCCGCGGCAATTCCAGCCTTGTGCGCGCAAGACGGTCGACACTGGTCCTATTACCACCGATTGCCACTTCCAGCATCCACCAAGGCCCCTGATCAAGACCAGAATCTACTGCAAGCAGACCGTATCGCGCGTCTAGTGGGTTGCTGCCTTACTGTTGGCCTTCGCACCGAGAAACATGCACTCCTTCGGCACATATGGCTAAGCGCAAGCGTAGCTGATGCCCCTACGTTGCAGCACGTCTTCCTGCCCTATCTCAAGAATTTGCTCCTAGTGATGCGAGAGCTCCGCATCCCGCTGACGACGCAAAGCTACCAGTGGCAATTCCAACAAGTCATATCCCTCTTCATCATCCGTTTCATAAGCCAAGAGCCGACTCCGCTGTCTCCGGACCTTACCTGCCCACCCCTCGGATGCGCAAGTCCCGCAAGACCCTACGGCTGCTCCACCTGCCTGGAGCTAGACGCTTTCCTCGTCGACCCACACCGGAAAACAGCAGACGTCACCGGCGGAATCGATGCTCCAGAGCACGTGGCCGAGCAAATCCAAGGCACAGACTACCTGCAGATGACCGTCACGTCGCACAGCGCCGAGGAGATGAAGTCCACGATACGGATCACGAAGAACGTGACCAAGCCCGAAGAGCCGGATGCAAGACATGATTTATGGGTGGGGAGGGTGATCAGGGCGAATGATGCGATCCAGGCCATCTGTGGGGATGAGGATTGGAAGCTGCTGTTGGGGGACAAGTATGACGAGTGCATGAACTTGAAGGCTGTGAGGCCGGGATGAAGATGTTCCACTCCACATGTACCGAGCCGAAGTGCGACGGCTAGAAACGTTGGAGACGCAGCAGTCGAGGAGACTGACACACGAGCTACAAGAGTCACTGCGTCTGCAAAATATTCAGCACTTCCGGTAGCTGGTATGGCGTAGTTGTATCAATAATCAGTCCCCCACATAATTAACATACACCATTGATACCCTCCTCTTACATGCCCAACGAGATTATAGACTTCTTAGACGCTCTGCGAGCGTGAGGCGAGCCTGCTTGATTCCTAACGGAAATGCGAAATGGGATAAACCTACACAGTTCAATTCCCTGGCTAGACCAAAAGATAAGTGGCTCCAGAAGAAGGGCACTTGCAGTTCATTGCTTGCTTGCTTCTCGGAACGACTTTATTTCGCCAGCCTTTCGCCGCGCCGTTCTCGCATAGGTGTAAGAGCGAGCCGCGTCGAGCTCTCCCAGCTGCTCGCTTCTCGCCACAGAATCCCAGACTTCCTTCATCTTCCAACCAACCAGTCTCGTCCACGATCACTTTTCTGAGAAAAGAGCCAGTGCAGCTACCTACCTACCTACTTAGCGCCGGAAGCTAAGCTAGAAGATTCCGTAGCAAAGGTCATGCCAACTTCTCCCCATCTCCAGCGAAAGGAAGCTTTTTCCCAACGACTCTATCCGTCAGAGCCCAGATGCATCCTCGGGATGGCGAGACGGCCTTGTTTGTCCCGTTTACGCATTTGAGGAAGGGTGTTCGAGGTGTAGAGATTGCGTGTGTGTGTCGTTCTCTCTGTTTCTTCGAGGCGTGTTCTCGTTCATGTAGAGGCTAGGTGTGAGTATGTTTATCTCAGACGGGGTGACTACAGGCTTGTGTCGATCTGTTGCTTCATTCGATGCCTTATTCATTCGTCACGGGCATCTTGGACTATTTAAACCCCATTCCCCTCTCACCGAGAATATCTCCTTTCCACCACAACACTCTAGCTCCTCCGTGGAATGCAAATAGATCGGAGTACCACGAGCTGACCTTGCTTTGTCACTCTGCAGCCCAATTGGAAGGTGATATGGACCCTGCCTGGACAAATCTTGACGGAAGCTTTTTCTCGGTCTCTCAAGGCAGAGATGAAGTTTGAGTGTGCACAGGACATGGAGTTGAGGGGTGCATGGACCCTGCCTGGGCAAATCCCGGCGGAAGCTATTCTCGATCCATCAAGGCACAGATGAAGTTTTGAATCAGTGCAGGACAAGGAGATGGAGGTGGTGAACGAACTCGGGGACTTGCTCTTGGGACCGATGGGAATGATATCTTACGTGCCACTGTAGCAGGCGTGCTACACTGATCCAGTAGAAGGGATACTGCACTTTTCTTGGAGTAAGAAAAGCCATAAAGTGGGAAAGAAGAACAGGGGAGGAAACGTATGAGGATCGCGATGACGGGGAAGCTGGGAGTGCAGAAGCGATCGCTTAAGGGAAAGACCTGACAAAGAGGGTTAGGACTCCATGCTAAAGCAGATCGTGAACAGTGGTCAGCATGGAAAACCGGTCTGGCCCCACTTTTGAGACATGGAGGTAGACGTGGATGACTCTGACAGAAAAACTTAATTAAAGAAGCTTTCATTGATGTCTTCTGGAGTGGCAGTTCCAAAGCCAAGATTACCTACACTGCACCCAACCCAATTGAGATCATCGTTTCGGAGCATACTCTCCATGCTATATTTCTGCAATGATCATAGAAAAGCAAGCTTAACTCGGCTATATAAGTATACACAATGTCCCTCTCCAAACAGAGATTAAAATGACTTTCAGCCTTCACGTGTAATCATGTAGAGACACCATAACAGTTGGAATCATGTAGATGTTGTTGCGGGGTCCCAGTATCGGGGCCTGTTGACCGAAAGCGAAGGACTCTTGCTTCTGCGAGGTGAAGCAGACTCGAACTGGCTTTTGAACCCTTGTATCCTAATAGCCGCAATATGTTCTTGCTCGAGAAAAGCATAAAATATGTAATCGAGTCTCTGCAAAGTTTCTGAAGCCAAACTTGAAGTCAAGTCCTCTGGGTCGTGAGCTGCCATTGCTCGGCGGTCCGCAGCAGAAGGTCCTGAAGGCGAATATTGTGTATTAAGTTTCGATGGGGCACCCAGAGGTGTTATCAGGTGATGATTGCTATTGGACAACTCCTCCGACGCTAAGCGAGGCTTCACACACTTCACAGTCGGAGAAATCCTGTGCCTTACCCCTCACACCCTGAGACTTAAGATTCACTCTGATGCACTCAAGATGACACAGCAAACAATCTTCTTCTTTCAAGCCGACTGCGTTACTCTCTCGAAGCAGTATCTTCAATGCACCCTCTAATCTTCGACTGCAATGAACTCTTAAACCAGAAGCAGATACACCCCTCTTGAAAAGCGAATGCATCAAGCTTGTTTACCCGATCGAAGATGACCTAGGCTTAACAGGAGACTTCCACCCTCTCTTCCCACGCAACAATGCATCAAGGCCAGCAGGCGTGGAGCACATCTCGCCCCAATACAAGTCAGAGGGCAAACACGAGACAATGTGCGCTGACATGGGTGCCAGTGTTCAGATGGCCTCCAGACACCAAGGAGCTTGGAGTTCCTCTACCAAGTGGCCTACAGCCCGCGCAGAGTACCAACAAAAGGCCTCAGCAACCAAGGACGCCCATGCAAAGGGTTCGGGTGAACCGAGCCACCTTTGAATGCGCATCGAATAGCGAGAGCTGCTCTTGATCGCCTGGCATACTCGCCCACTATGTACATCGAAGATCCTGAAGCATATCCTAAGGTTCAAAGCTCCGTTGCGGTAGCAACCGACACTTTTGTGTCCTTTACCGATGGGGTGAGGATAAATGAGATCTCAAGCCTTCGCGGCATGGCGGGCAGAATCACAATCTAACAGGGTTTCGTCGACAAGCTCAGAGAGTTAGATGCTCAAGAGAAGGATACCACACTTCAGAAGATGACTTCCAACTGAAGATGGCTATAACGTTGTGTCACGACACTGCTGTAAGTGCAATGCTCTGTTCCCCTAAGTCTACTTCTAGCAGAATCAAGTGTCCAAAGGGTATGTTAGGGGCGAGTATACCTTCTATCTGACGAACGCATGCTAACTCTGAGTTTCTAACTCGCCCTTGCATTTTCAGTGGACCCAGAGCTATTAAAACTGGCAAGGAGCGAGTTATATGCTACCATCCAAGCAGAGCGGAAGGGCAGACCTTTTCAGGTCCAAGGAGCGAATGCCGACGAGCCAGTCTACAGTGATCACACAAGGGCAGAGATTGGCAGTTGTTGGGAGACTCAGAAGTCTTCGATGGGAAAGTTGTCTGGTCCGGGGACCCCAATGATCCTTTCTTCGTCAGCAAATGGCCTTCTTTCCTTACCGATGAAAACCTCCCTGTAACTCGTGGGAATCGTGGGAAGGAAAAGCGGATCGCGAGAAACGATGTCGTATCCCTAAACTTCGTTCGAAAAATGCATCGACAAGGCTTTTGAGACGACGTGGATCCTGATAATACCGCTGTTCTGCACATCAAGAAGACGAGCGGTGTCGAATACCAACATCCAGAACCAGAAGCTCCTTCGATCAACTCGAGCGAGATCAACTGGCCACTTGATGAGGACTCGAGCCGCGTGTGTAGAATGGAGCATTGTCAGCCAGCTTCGCTGGCGAATGAGACACAGGAGGAACGCTATGCCCGCGAGACAGCCTCAAGAGCCGGGGTTAATATTGGACTGGAATGTTGCTGTGTATGGCTGGAGGTATACCCTTCTTCTCTGTCTGTTCGTGAGGGCAAGTCAACTGATTTTCAACGGATTCACAGAACGAGGTTTCACACACATCATTATGCCTTGCTGCCAGGTCCCCTCCATCATCCTTATTTGAGCAGCTTTCCCGCAGTTACGAGGCCTAACGACGCACACTCCTAATTTCGCATCAACGCCACTCTGAACCAGGTGGTCATCACCAGTGTCTAACAACCTGGGGTCTAAATAGGATGCGCATATATTAATTTGAACTTGGAATCCTAATAATCCTACCCAAACACTGGATTCTTAACCTTGAAAAGGTGTTGCAATTGGCGATGGTCACCATATTCTGCAGGAGCCCGCCTGCTGTGCAAGCGAATACCTTTCCAACTCGGCAGCGAAGGCCCCAAAACTTCTTCTATCTTACCTACCAACACCCAAAAGTACGATTTGTCCTTTATTCTAACACACCACATGATCCAGGACCCTCTACCTTCAACACTCGATCATAGAACTCGATCTGAATGCCATCTACTCGGTCTCCCTTCTCTACTGCCTCGACGCAAGACCTTCCCAGCAATCATTTGAAGATCTCATCAGTACTCAGTGCCTTTACTTCACAGCAACAAGCAACAGTGTCTCACACCTATCTCTCCACCATTTGGGTGCACACTGCTCAGAGAGGAGCGCTTTGAGAATCCTGACTATGGGAGAGGAACAGCGTTCATCGATCCACTGGCCGAGCAAAGAACTGACCCGACCATCAAGTGGCTACATCAGTGCGGCCCAGCTTCATCCGAACCAAATCTTCCTTATGACCCTGAGGACGAGACTGACTACCGCTGTGATGATGGATGAGCAATGACAGGAGACCTTGAGTCGCTCAAAAAGGAGGACATGGAGCGCAACAAAGGCTTCTCCTATCTTGACCAATTTGCGACGTACATCTCGCTTCTGCATCTTCTCAACCTGAATCAAGGCTCGCAGTCGACACCCAAGCGATGGGGAAAAAGGGGCCGCCAAGCCCAAGGATGGGGAAAAGCTGGGTTACACTGCTATCACGACCAACGACGACACTGAGGGTCTTGCAAACAAGTTCGATCCAACTCTTCGCTACGACCACCCATCGCGGAGCGTTCCAACAAGGTACCATCTCACCGAAACTCAACACGCAGACCGCCAAGGCAAAGGCTGACTATCTCTTTCAGAGTTTCTAACCGACAACCTAATCGCCCATTTGACCTCCCCATCCCTTTACCTACTGCCAAAGGCCTTGAATCTCCTCGTGGACGGTTCTATCCTCTCCAGTCAGCCTTTTATCATTCCGAACACACGGTACTACACTCATCCAACAAATCTCGCGGCCTTCTTACCAAAGCCCTTTGGAACATAGCCAGGCTACACACACTCGTCGTCAAAGGAACTATACTCTAAAACCCAATGGCGATGCCAGAAAAAGCATACGATATACGCTTACGTTCATAAGACTCAGTTGAGCAAAGACGGACTTTGACCATACGTAAGCCAACACACGAGGGTCTTTGGCCAAGAATGCCGCGGCTTTCGAATTCATTCAACCATCTTTCCTATCTTTACAAACCCAAGAGCACCCGGCATAACTCTGACTTCGCTGCTTTGACAACTACGATCCAGGGGAAGTTCTCAAAACCAGGGATGTGTTGGGTGTCCATTTGCATGGTCCAGAAGGGTGTTTCTGCCCGCCAGATCGGTTACGGCAACGTTGCCTCTTTTCAACCGATCTGACATCAGCGTGGATGGTGCTTTCTTCTCCGGGGATCACTACTTCAATTATTACACCTTCGCGACCTAGCCGTTTTTCAAGACGCATAATGATTCATTCCGTAAACACACTGCCTTAGCCAGGCTTACACAACTTTATGAAATATGCTCAAAAGCGAGGTGTCTCAAATCTTTGAGCTTGATGTCGTTCCAAGGAGCCCGGTGTTGGCAGCTCTTTGAGTGTCACCTACCCAATCTTACCTGCAATGAACGCAAAGGCCAAAGAAAAACACTCGGCGATTCTGGATGCGGACTGGGAGAGACTGGGATACAACGAGCCCTCAGAATGCCGCCATGTGGAGTTAGACCTGAAGGCAAAGATCCACCCACTATTCCAGTACAACATACCCGGGCGAGCTGAGAGCTTTTCCATATGGCCGCTCTTTACCCAGCAAGAATACCAGAACCATCTCGTCGACTTGGATCTGGTCGTTCGACTCGCCACCAAAACAATGCTCAGTCCAAGGAGCCTGGACTTCTTTTACTGCCTTATTTACAGCCCTCGTACGGAAGCAGAACACGTCTTTGAGGACTCGGGAGAGCGAATCTTTGAATACCGACGCGATAATGCCCAGGATGGTGAGAGACGCGAGCGTAGTAGAACCGCGCTGGACCGTCTGGCTCGTACCCATCAAATAACAGTTAGTGAGATCGATGACGCTGGACAGACCGAGGGCAAGTTCTCGTTTTTGAAAGATGAACGAGGAATCAACATCAGACACGACTTAACCGTACCTAACCGCTTGAGGTCATGGGTTAGATTGAACCAAAGATACCTGAATGGACTCACAGCGCTGCGCCTTGGAGGATTCTCCAACTACCATGAGTTTTCCAGACTGCAGCTCAAGATGGCCATAAAATTCGATTCATGAGGTAGCAGTGAGTATTCCCAGCATGATGCGCTTGCACCTTGGTATTTGAACTCGCATCACACAAACATTTTACAAGCAAGTCGTCTACAGTGTCACGTTGTCACCTTGTTTGGTCTGGATTTTACCATAAGGACAGATGCTGACATTGAGGCAATCCAGCACGCAGTCAGTAACGCACGCGATCCAAACTACCTCGAGAACTGCAAGAAAGAGAAGGATCTTCGCCGCGAGGCAAAATTCAGCGGTGCAGTCCATGAGCCACAAGTGCCCGTGTCGCATGAGGACTTATTCGAGGATGAAACATGTGTCGAGACTGGATACTCCTGGGAAGCATTGGTCTTTTGGGGAACAGTCAGCCTCGATGACCTGGATCCCAGCTATCCGCTCATGCTTACGAAATGGCCGTCTTTCCTACACAGTACAGAATACCTTCGCCGACGTGGCTGGAAGTCGTCAATGACAAGGTACTTGGTGCCCATGAAATACGTGCTCAACCTCCGCCGGCAAGACTTCTGGAACCAAGTCCACGGGAATGCCAATGCGCTTCTCATCAAGAAGGTGGTTGGTAGCAAAATTGACTGCCCGCATTCAAAGATTGATGAGTATTGGAACGCGAGTGATTCTAGTGAGGGCACATGGTCCACCGACGACCAGCGCTCCCAAGGCCCGATAGGGTCGTCACGAGTCTCCAGAATTAGATCAGGCTTGACAATCGAGGACCCGTCTGATTCGAGAGCAAACGCATCCAGAAGAACGACTCAGACGGACCACCAAAGAGAACCTTGATGATCGCGCTACAGAACAATGGTCTTAGCACATAGTGGTCTCGGAAGCTGCCACGCTGTGGTATCTCAAACCCCAGATCTCAAACCGCAAGCTGTCGCAATTGAAAGCCCATAGGTACCTTGTTCAGCAAACACTGCCGCGCTCCTATCTTCACTACGCTGTTGAGCTCATTTCCAGTTCATCAGGCTCTTTGAACGACGACATCGAAGTGCTGGGATCATCAGGCCTTCCTGTGAGGCGCCCGCCTGAACGACTTGCACTTTTTCCACCGAATTTCCAGTAACCAGCTCCCCTTCAGCGGCTGTGCTTTTATTTATTCATTGGATTTCTCAACTCATGCGGGCGAGTGTAGAGTCGCTTTTCGTAACTCTGATTCGCTTGCCACACAAAACATGCCTTGCACTGATTTTTCATTCCCCTCTTCGCTTCTTTGTTGGGTCGCAGATGTTGTTGCCTCCATGGCTGGTGCTCTGTTTGGTTGCTAAGGGCGTGTTGTTACGAGCTCTTTGTCTAGATTTGGAGGACGCAAGGTGGGAGAAGCCTGCATTTGGAAAGCGAGGCCAAAGGTAGACTCTGGGGTTGGGTTTCAGCAATATGTTCAGAGTTCTGTTTTTGTCTTTACCAAATGCATCTTTTGCCTCCGCTGAGAGGAATGTTTTGAGGTTATTTTTAGATTGTTTTAAAGTCCACTAGCCTGGCGCTAGGCCTAAAGAATCTCATCAGATAAGATCCATTCCACATCCATTCTAATCAGAGGCATACGAAAAAGGTATAGCGTCAGGGGAGATCAACGATATCAATGAGGGGAGAAGACCACTGAGTCAGCTAAATAACAATGAAAGAATCGCGGTACCAGCCTCCCAAAACAAGGCAAAGAGACATATTCAGTCTCTACAGGACGCAGAAAACACCCCGGAAAAGTTTGATTGGGCCGAAGATGTGGAAAACAACGCAAACGAGGAAAGTCAATGGTAGCACACCGCGACCAACTAACCATACTGCAATACAACACCAGAAAATCCAGAGCCATCATGGTGGAACTCTTCGAAAACAAGGACATCTACAATATAGATGTTATTGCCATTCAGGAACCATGGCGGAATCCCGAAAAGACCTCTTATCACCCCCTCAAAGACAGATTTGAAATTGTTTACCCCTACTACGAAAACACCAGGATATGCTTTTACATCAATAAGAAGATACCGCCGGGAAGTTGGTATCCCAAATATCACTCGCCGGATCTGTGCACCCTAAACATCAAGTCAGCCAACGGAAGGACACTTCGGACCCATAACGTGTACAACCCAGGCGCCCAGGAAGAAAGCGAACTTCCCCGGCTACATGAGGCACTCAAGAACCATAGAAACAGCGAACAGATCATGCTGGGCGACTTTAACCTCCACCACGCGTGATGGGGCGGTCCAGGAGTGAGACAAGACGATGGGGCAGACGATCTTATCATGATGGCTGAGGAATTTGCAATGGAACAAGTACTACCGGTAGGGACAGTCACATACGAAGAAAACTGTCAAACTACGATAGATCTGATATTCGTCACTCCGGAACTAACAAATGGAGTCATCAAATGCAATACCGAGGAAGCTTTCGAGAGTGGGTCAGACCACTTGCCTGTTCTCACGTCCCTGGAGCTGGCCATGATAGACTTTGCACCGGAACCAAGGCGAAATTTCAACCGAATAGACTCCGAAAGGCTGAGAGAGGTACTGAAGAACTCCATGGACTCCGAAGAATGTCTTAGTCAGCAGGCGGAGAGGCGCACTTGGTCAAATAGTGAAATCGACTCCCAAGTAGTAGCCATGATAAATGCTCTCCAAACGGCCATAACCCAGTCCATACCTCTCAGTAGGATGTCACCACGATCCAAACCAGGCTTCACACCTGAATGCAAAGAAGCTCAACGAAGATCTAACCGCCTGAAGAGAAGGTGGAGAACTCAACTAACGGAGGAGGCCTGGAACGAGTATCGGACGGCCAGAAACTTCAAAAACAACCTCATCAAAAGGACTGCAAAGAAAGCCTTCAGGGAGTTCGTTGCTGAAGCATGCGAGTCGCCGGAGGCCATGTGGAAGAAGACCAAATGGGCTCGCAAACAGCTAACAAAACAGGCCTGTCTTCCCCCACTAAGCGACGAAAATGGTCTGGAGACCAGCGAGCCGGAGACTAAGGCCAATCTATTGCTCAAAAAATTCTTCCCACCACCTGTTCAGGCCGATCTGACTGACATCGATGATAGCATGACATATCCAAATGCACATATGATGAGGGCGATCACTGCTGACGAGATTCGGAAGGCGATATTGCAATCTCCACCAAAGAAGGCCTCAGGCGAGGATGGGATACCAAACCTCATTCTTAAAGAGGCTAGCGCCATTCTTCTCCCTCATCTGCACCGAATATTCAATGCATGCCTCGCAAACGGCTACTGTCCAAACCACTTCAGGGCGTCAGTGACAGTGGTCCTTCCTAAACCTGGAAAGGATCACTCTATTCCCAAAGGATATAGGCCTATTGCACTACTGAACACCATAGGGAAGGCAATGGAGTTCATTCTCGCTAAGCGCATTGCATATCTGGCGGAGACGCATCAACTACTGCCCGCCACGCATATGGGAGGTAGACGACTAAGGTCATGCGAACATGGTATACATTACCTGCTAGAACGCGTCTATCAGGCATGGAATTCAGACAAAGTAGCCACGATGTTGCTGTNTGATAGAATTTGCACCGGAACCAAGGCGAAATTTCAACCGAATAGACTCCGAAAGGCTGAGAGAGGTAGTGAAGAACTCCATGGACTCCGAAGAATGTCTTAGTCAGCAGGCGGAGAGGCGCACTTGGTCAAATAGTGAAATCGACTCCCAAGTAGTAGCCATGATAAATGCCCTCCAAACGGCCATAACCCAGTCCATACCTCTCAGTAGGATGTCACCACGATCCAAACCAGGCTTCACACCTGAATGCAAAGAAGCTCAACGAAGATCTAACCGCCTGAAGAGAAGGTGGAGAACTCAACTAACGGAGGAGGCCTGGAACGAGTATCGGACGGCCAGAAACTTCAAAAACAACCTCATCAAAAGGACTGCAAAGAAAGCCTTCAGGGAGTTCGTTGCTGAAGCATGCGAGTCGCCGGAGGCCATGTGGAAGAAGACCAAATGGGCTCGCAAACAGCTAACAAAACAGGCCTGTCTTCCCCCACTAAGCGACGAAAATGGTCTGGAGACCAGCGAGCCGGAGACTAAGGCCAATCTATGTTACGGACGTACCCTAGGTGTCAGGCACATAGGGAGTGTTTATGGCTATGTGTCTAGCACATAGAGTGTTTATTGGTTATTGACACATTCCCATTGACACATAGGCTAGCGGGGATTCTTCCTAGTATTTAAGCGCTCTTCTTCTGTACATATTTCCTCCTTATCTAGTTGTCTTATTCAATTTACCCCCATTAGACTTGACTCTGGGCACGGTTCTGACAATCTATTGCTCAAAACATTCTTCCCACCACCTGTTCAGGCCGATCTGACTGACATCGATGATAGCATGACATATCCAAATGCACATATGATGAGGGCGATCACTGCTGACGAGATTCGGAAGGCGATATTGCAATCTCCACCAAAGAAGGCCTCAGGCGAGGATGGGATACCAAACCTCATTCTTAAAGAGGCTAGCGCCATTCTTCTCCCTCATCTGCACCGAATATTCAATGCATGCCTCGTAAACGGCTACTGTCCAAACCACTTCAGGGCGTCAGTGACAGTGGTCCTTCCTAAACCTGGAAAGGATCACTCTATTCCCAAAGGATATAGGCCTATTGCACTACTAAACACCATGGGGAAGGCAATGGAGTTCATTCTCGCTAAGCGCATTGCATATCTGGCGGAGACGCATCAACTACTGCCCGCCACGCATATGGGAGGTAGANCATAATGAGGAAGTAATATCCGTTCTTATTAGTTTATTTTTGGCTAATTCGTAAGCTAGTGCAAAAACTATATAAGGTACTAGATTTTCTTATAAACAAAGTCTAGTACATAAAGACTATTTATTTTGACTGTATGAATTTTATTACAAAAGAGGTTATTGTTCCAACTTAAAACCTAGAATATACACTAGAAACCTTCGTAATAAAATATCTGATGCTTCTTCTTTTCATCAGAAAAGAGAAGAAATTAAACAGTACTACGGTTATGGGTTTAATACCTTTACTTTCAGAAGTTTTAATTGAATATACAAACTGTTTTACAAAAAAGGTACAGGTACAGGTACAGGTACAGGTACAGGTACAGGTACAAAAACGGTTAGTGTTAAGCTAGAACAATATTTGACGCCCTTAGCTTTAGCAATTTGAATCATGGATGAAGGTGGCTGAGCTAAGCCAGGGGTTAAAATATCAAGCAATAGTTTTAAATTAGAATAAGTGCAACTTTTAGCTAATTTGTTAAAAAAACTCTTTTATTTAAATTGTACTGTTCGAAAGATTAATACACCTGGCCAATATTCAATATTTATCAAAGGTAAATCAGTATTAAAGCTAAGAAAATAGATCTTACCCCATGTTATACCTAGTATGCGCTATAAATATAAACTAGGTTTATATTTACTGATTTTTNTGGGCTTAGGACCAGATCTTGAATATATAGTAGAGCACGATTGGAGGTTTATAACTGACCCTCCGGATGGAGTGTTTAAATTAAATCATCTTACTACTTATGCTTTATATAGTGAATCTTTTGGTCTTCTTCTTCAATTTAATTTACTTCCACCAAGCTGATCTATAGGTAGTTATCTATCTCTTATGATAGCACCTGGTTGAGTGTGGCCGTTTAACTATGATAATTTTCATCACATTACTTTATTCCAATTTTAAGTTAGTAGCCAGTACATTATGGAGCGTTTTTTACCCATACATCTACTCGTACTAATAACAATATATTCTTATTAGCTCAATGGTAGAGCAGAATACTTCTAATATTAGGATCTAAGTTCGAGTCTTAGATAAGAATTTAATTTTATTTAAAACATAGCATAATTTAATGCTGTGTAAACTTGTTATTGATATATAGCCTTTATAATACACACTATATAAGTAAATTTATTATTACTTAGATAAATGCTCAGGCTTATCCAAATATACTTTACAGCCTGTTCGTAGCATGCGTATTTCGCTGAATTCATATAAAAGGTATCTTATGTTTTATATATATACGTATCGGCTTAATTGCTTAAATAAAGATATGATGCCATGATGCTTCTGATTATTTAATAAATCCACAAGCAACTACTTTAAATGATAGTTAATAAATATAGAGACTTTAGTTTAATTGGTAAAATATGTGACTCTTAATCATCATTATATGGGTTCGAATCCTGTAGGTCTTAAATTAAACAAACAAACAATTGTTAATATACATATTAGTACGCATTAGCTTAACTGATTAAGTGTTGTGTTTAGGCCATGCTCATGTGCTGATGTGCTTCGCACAACCGCAACACAAGGATTCTAAGTTTGAGTCTTATATACCAGCGAAGCAAATGTACATAAACATAAAAGAGGCAGATGCATATTCAAATGATATGTGTTGCGAAGCATGAAATTGTTAATAATAATTATACTATTATGTAATAATAAAAAAATAAAAATAAAATAAAGGGATGTNTAATTTTCATCACATTACTTTATTCCAATTTTAAGTTAGTAGCCAGTACATTATGGAGCGTTTTTTACCCATACATCTACTCGTACTAATAACAATATATTCTTATTAGCTCAATGGTAGAGCAGAATACTTCTAATATTAGGATCTAAGTTCGAGTCTTAGATAAGAATTTAATTTTATTTAAAACATAGCATAATTTAATGCTGTGTAAACTTGTTATTGATATATAGCCTTTATAATACACACTATATAAGTAAATTTATTATTACTTAGATAAATGCTCAGGCTTATCCAAATATACTTTACAGCCTGTTCGTAGCATGCGTATTTCACTGAATTCATATAAAAGGTATCTTATGTTTTATATATATACGTATCGGCTTAATTGCTTAAATAAAGATATGATGCCATGATGCTTCTGATTATTTAATAAATCCACAAGCAACTACTTTAAATGATAGTTAATAAATATAGAGACTTTAGNGTTTTAGGACTAGGGTGCCTATTTACAGCATGTACTATATTTGCTAGTATTTATTATAACCTAGATACAATTAACGCCGCATGTATATATATCGATAGAAGTATATATAACTTTCTGTGTATGTTTGACTTTCCTGGCTTTATGATATATAATAGATCTGTTTTGGGCTTAGGACCAGATCTTGAATATATAGTAGAGCACGATTGGAGGTTTATAACTGACCCTCCGGATGGAGTGTTTAAATTAAATCATCTTACTACTTATGCTTTATATAGTGAATCTTTTGGTCTTCTTCTTCAATTTAATTTACTTCCACCAAGCTGATCTATAGGTAGTTATCTATCTCTTATGATAGCACCTGGTTGAGTGTGGCCGTTTAACTATGATAATTTTCATCACATTACTTTATTCCAATTTTAAGTTAGTAGCCAGTACATTATGGAGCGTTTTTCACCCATACATCTACTCGTACTAATAACAATATATTCTTATTAGCTCAATGGTAGAGCAGAATACTTCTAATATTAGGATCTAAGTTCGAGTCTTAGATAAGAATTTAATTTTATTTAAAACATAGCATAATTTAATGCTGTGTAAACTTGTTATTGATATATAGCCTTTATAATACACACTATATAAGTAAATTTATTATTACTTAGATAAATGCTCAGGCTTATCCAAATATACTTTACAGCCTGTTCGTAGCATGCGTATTTCACTGAATTCATATAAAAGGTATCTTATGTTTTATATATATACGTATCGGCTTAATTGCTTAAATAAAGATATGATGCCATGATGCTTCTGATTATTTAATAAATCCACAAGCAACTACTTTAAATGATAGTTAATAAATATAGAGACTTTAGTTTAATTGGTAAAATATGTGACTCTTAATCATCATTATATGGGTTCGAATCCTGTAGGTCTTAAATTAAACAAACAAACAATTGTTAATATACATATTAGTACGCATTAGCTTAACTGATTAAGTGTTGTGTTTAGGCCATGCTCATGTGCTGATGTGCTTCGCACAACCGCAACACAAGGATTCTAAGTTTGAGTCTTATATACCAGCGAAGCAAATGTACATAAACATAAAAGAGGCAGATGCATATTCAAATGATATGTGTTGCGAAGCATGAAATTGTTAATAATAATTATACTATTATGTAATAATAAAAAAATAAAAATAAAATAAAGGGATGTCGTGTATAAGGTTGTACAGTTTGATTGCAGATCATATTCATGAGGTTCGATTCCTCGGTATCCCTTCTAGTTGGTTAAGTAACTGAAAGCGCTAATCTAGTTTATAATTTAATATTGCATTGCTAATGAAGTATGGCATTATACATTTATGTTATTATAAAAAAGTAAATAGTTTAGCTTTTAACTAAGTATTTAGAGCAAAATTATAATTTATTATATTCTTATTAGCTCAATGGTAGAGCAGAATATTCCTAATATTTAGATCTAAGTTCNGGGGGGGTGATAACTCACGAAGATATGCTGACAACACCTCGCTACGCCTCCATGGCGGCGAATTTTATATGGAATACTGGGCTCATTGGGCAATTTCGAGCCCTCGATGAAGAACAAGAAGAAGGATTCGTAGAGGCATGATATCAACAAGCAGGACGCGGCCACGATGTGGGGGGCCCCAGCGTAGTAGGGTACCCCCCTACAAGGATGCATGCAATGAGGCAGCAAGTGGATCCACACCGATTTGTATAGCCTCACTTTTGCTAGTGGGGCAATATGATTGGCTGGATTGGCTGGCAGATGGATTATGTAATCTCGCATAGTTGGCCCACCAAGGGACTAACTTCAGGGTAGTATGACATAATCAATCAATCAATCAAAAAAACCATCGATCAACCATTCGTAGCTTCGCTTCTCACATTGNTAGCAACGGTCAAGACAGCCATCAGAAAACACGCCTATCAACAATGGGCCAAAGAATGGGCCAGGGAAACACGCGGTAATGCTCTGAGGAAGATTCAACCCATACCGTCCAACAAAACCATGCGATTGCATGCTAGAGTTAAACGTGCTAAGACGTCACTGATCACACAAATACGGACCGAAAAGATCGGTCTCAGGGCCTTCCTATTCGACAGGAGGGTACCAGACACCGATAACGACAAATGCGAATGTGGGCGGGCTAGACAGACCGCCCGCCACCTACTACACGAATGTAGGCTGTATGCAAAGCAGAGGAGTAGGCTTTGGGCAGCGGAAAGGAGGAAGGTGCAAGGGGGGGTGATAACTCACGAAGATATGCTGACAACACCTCGCTACGCCTCCATGGCGGCGAATTTTATATGGAATACTGGGCTCATTGGGCAATTTCGAGCCCTCGATGAAGAACAAGAAGAAGGATTCGTAGAGGCATGATATCAACAAGCAGGACGCGGCCACGATGTGGGGGGCCCCAGCGTAGTAGGGTACCCCCCCACAAGGATGCATGCAATGAGGCAGCAAGTGGATCCACACCGATTTGTATAGCCTCACTTTTGCTAGTGGGGCAATATGATTGGCTGGATTGGCTGGCAGATGGATTATGTAATCTCGCATAGTTGGCCCACCAAGGGACTAACTTCAGGGTAGTATGACATAATCAATCAATCAATCAATCAAAAGTAATGAATCCAAACCTTGAGAAGAGACAATCCACCCCTTTCGCTTTATGAGCTTTTTGGAGACGCGGCGTTGATACTTACCGCAGTCACGAATGGCACAGCACACATGCTCACTACTTGGGGTAACATACAGCACCCTGAACTACCCTTTGATATTGGCGACCCTCATAGCCAGGCCGAGAGAGGCGATGCTGCACAAGGACAGTATGCTTAATTAGGCGGCCCCGGAGAGAATACACCATTTCTTGCAACCGTTTATTTATCCTCCGCTCATATGTAGCTGGCTTGACATCTTGCACGTGTAATTCCTATAACAGGCGCCATTCTTTGTGGGTGGAATATACCTTCTGGAGTAAGACCATCTCCCAGGGACTCGTGGTTTCTTAGAGCGACTTCTACGAATCATCTCTTACAACAATGTGGTAACGCCCAGTGCGCCCTACGTGAAGGGTTGCCCCGGAAAAAAGCTCTAGGCTTTGAGGTAAGGTATGTAAGGCTGAGTAACCTTAGGGCCTCTTTCCGAACCTCGGAAGATGCCTTGTCACGCTTGGCTACTACTTATCTTAGCGCTGTCTAATAATCAGTCTAAGGTATCAGAATTATCTGTATCTACTATTCAGTCTCCCATCAATATTTAGAACTTGTCATGCAAGAAAGAACCTGTCTTGGTTCTTGTGGACGAGGCTGAAAATCTATTTCATATCAAAATCTTTAGACTACTTTACTTGACTGCTAATATTCTTGTTTTCGTCGCCGAGTCTTCGTGGATATGCAACAACATTTGCTGGAAATGAAATGGCTCTGATGTTATGGCATAAGTCGCTTGATCTACTCACTTACGCGTTCCATATTGGACGCAAAAAGCCAACAGCAATCTACTCTAGTTCTTGTGCCTCAGAGTGCATGAGGGCAAAGACATTCTACAGAAGAAATGGCACCTAAACCATTCCCTTTCCCTATTAGCATTGGGATAGATGTGTGTCGAGTCAACCGTATCGCAGCTATTCTACATCACGAAAATACGCGGAATCGTTGGGCTCGAAAAGTCTTTACCCGTCTCGAGTGGCCAGCTCTATGTAGAAGATTGCAGCGCGTTGGTAAAGCGGCAGGAGAGGATTCTGAGAGCGATCAAAAGCTCGAGTATGCAAATCGAACAGCTGCCGAGCTTTACGACAACCAGATGTGGATGTTACCCAAATTAAGTGGATATTCATCAACCTTCGAGGACGAGGCTTCGTATTGGTCTACTGTTGCCGATGAGAGGTCTGCTTTGGGAACTTTGGCACGTCATTTGGCCGGAAGGTCTGAATTCCTATGAGGAGTTTGATCTGAAGGTTGCGTCCTTACTGATAGTGCTTGCTTTCAATAGGTGGGCCGCAAAAGAAGCGGCGATCAAAGCTCACCGTCATCGTCAGCTTTACATGCAGGATATTTCGATCGTTAGACCAAATCTACCGCCTGGCTCTTTCTCTAATACAGGTACCGGTGGAGCTCAGAAGCTAATCGCGCTCATCGACCCTCCCAGTGATAGAATTGAAATGATCAGGGGTGTTGCGACAAGAAGGGGGTTGAGAGGCTTTAGTCATAAAAGCTATGGACTTCACAAAGGGGCTTTGATGAGCAAAGACGAGCTTCAGAGTGAGGTGCAGGATTCAGAAGGTGGAAAGGTGCACAAAGGATTGCATTACTACAGGCGGTCTCGAGTCAAGGAGTCTGATAGGCAGGTCGCCGAAATCAACATCAGCCACGACGGCGATTATGCCGTCGCAATGTGCATGGCATTCGATCCACCAGGGGTAAGGGTCCACGAGAAGACCATCGTTGACAAAGGAGAGGGTCTTCCGCTGCATGAGCCGCAATGGGGTGATGAAGGATGGCTCGACTTGGCCAAGCCAGGACTCGAAGGGGGCTCGTTTGGATTGAAGAAGGAATCAGTATTGGACACGCCGTTAGATTATTTATTGGAGGAGCCGGAAAATACACCAGACGCAGACGCCCCTCGGAAGACATTCAAAGAAATGTTTGAGAACGCTAACGTACCTTCTCTACCATGATGCGACCGGAAGATTTTGAACAACAACAATTGAGGACTATGGCCGCGAGCTACAGTCAGTGCGTATCATTCGACAAAGATGCCTTCCCAAAAGCCTCGCCCGGTTCGCAGATATCTCCGAGACATTGGATATAGGTAGCGAATTGAGATTTCAGAAGCCCAGGAGGTAGGGCCAAGGCAAAGTCCTAGAGTACTCTTCGACAACGAACTATCGGACATGTGCATGCTGACGCATGCCGGGTCTACATATTGTGCGTAGCTTAGCGAAAGTGGGAAGACTGGAACAGAAGAGAAGGTGGAAAAAGTTAATCATGTATATAAGATACAACAGGAGCGTCAAGGTGTGTAGGATAGATTTGTCTGAAAAATGTACTCTACAGGCAGAGCGCATGAAGATTCGCCGCAAGCTAGGAGATACAAGTGTAGTTTCAAGAGTCATCTTCTAGCATACTTGAACAGCTTAGAGGATTAAGAGTAAGGATGGGGATCAACGCTGAATCTTTGTAATATTGAATGTAATAATTCATGACATGCATTTAGTCATGGATATATTTAGACTTAGGAGCGAATTTTTGTCTCGGAAACCCGAAACTATAGAGGGGGGTTGGCGCAATGGTAGCGCGTGTCTCTCCTATATGTAGGATACAAAGACAAGGTTGAGGTAAATTCAACAACCCTTTTGACTTTCAAAGTACCTATACTCATACACTTCAGGGTTCGAGTCCCTTGCTCCTCGTAGTTGATTTTTTTTTACCTGCAATATTTTTGCTCCTGAAGCTTAAAAGATCTTACCATACTCTGCAGGGCGGTTAAATTACTTATCTCCGGGATAGAAGGCAGGTCTCCGGTACTGCAGAATCTCATGTAGAACTTGCTTGCTTGCTCTATCTAAGTGGCTTCACACTTATCTAGACAACAGGCAGTGAGCTTTCCCTAACCAAATCTTTTCACCATTTCCCTTCCACACATTCAATCAACATGCCTTTCTCTCACCATTCTCATTCTGGCCAATTCTGTGCTCATGCGGAGAACACACTGGAAGAAGTCGTCCAGACAGCAGTCAGCAAACAGATGGATCTCTACGCTTTAACCGAGCACATGCCGAGAGAAGAGGAGGATCTCTACCCCGAAGAGGTAACCGTGCCATCTCCAGCGATCGGTTCCCGAGCTTAAAAGTCTCGTCTAGATCAAGCTATCTTATTCCGCTGCAACGCTCGCCAAGCAATTTGAGGACTACTTCTATGAAGCCCAACGGCTTCAGAAGATGTACGCTTCCGAGATCAAGCTCCTAGTCGGCATGGAGATCGATTGGATACGGCCTTCCTCTCTGGACGTAATCCAAGGCCTGCTTAAGGAGTACGCTTTCGACCTGTTTGTTGGATCTTTGCACCACGTTCATACCATTCCTATCGACTATGATAAAAAAATGTACTTCGAGGCTCGCAAAAAGTCTGGTGGTACCGATGAAAAGCTGGCGGAGGACTACTATGACCTACAGTATGAGATGCTCAAGGATTTGAAGCCGCCTGTTGTCGGCCACTTTGACTTGGTTCGATTACTCAGTGATGACCCGGAAGCGAGCTCCGTGCAATGGACGGGCGTCTGGCAGAAGATACTCAGAAACCTTGACTTCATTGTTGACTATGGAGGCCTTGTTGAGCTCAACTCAGCAGGCTTGAGGAAAGGCATGAGCGAGCCATATCCCAAGGCGGAGATTTGCAAGGTGGGTATCAATCATCTCAACGTAACGGAATTTGGAAGACTGAACAACGCCGAAGGAATTCCTTGCTAGGGGAGGCTCCTTTACGTTGTCTGACGATAGCCATAGCATCAAACAAGTCGGGACAAACTATAGCCGATGCCTGAGTTTTGCTGAGAAGACGGGCATAACCAGCTTCATTTTTCTTGAAAAGGGTGCCGCCACCAAGGACAGCCGATTTCCAGGAATCTCTACAACTGCCGTCAGCTTAACAGCGCTCGAAGAGCATCCAAGTTTTTCCCACCTTGAGCAAAATTAACATTTCATGGAACTTGTCAGTTGTCAGGCTCACAGATCTGCGAAAGTTTTGCTTTAGCGACTAGTGCATGCAGGGCCTCGCAAAGAGCTCAAAAGGCACGCGGAGGATCGCCCTATCTTTTTTTGATTAGCAGGTAGTAAGGTACCCGCAATTGGCGGCTAATCGAGCCATCCACCCATTTACGTCTCCAACCCCCCCCCCACAAATCATGCCTGCCACGGAAGGCTGGGTGCATGCTTGACAGACGTCAATCCTCCACTGACATGTGTAGACAAGATCCAGGCGGATAAGTCAAGCAAATCTCTCATCGGTTCGCATTAGCGTACTAGCGTGGGGGAAGGAGAAGAGGGACCAGACTGTATTGCACGCTCCGAGGGCTCCCATCTTATTTTAGACCCTGCCAATGCCAGCACACCGAATGTTGGAAAACATATCTGATGAGTAGTGCAGATGCAAATGGGTGGCGCCGGTGATGTCGTACGAGGCACAAGATGGAAATATCTAAGTAGGTACGTATAAGCTACCGTTTGAAACAGCCTGGCGGGATACGATCAGGGGGGGCGACTGGCAGCGGAAAGGCGGAGGTGCAGATGGCTTGCATGGACAGTAGTATGGTTCTAGAAGGTGGGAAAAGTCAGTTCGCACAAAACCTGGGCGAGTTTGCATGATGCACAGCACGAGGGCCGGCAGCAATGCCTTTGATTCTGCCTCTGATTGAGCGCTTGCCAAGTTTTTCCTACCGCATCGACGATCGTCATCCCGATATGTTTAGAAGCAGGATGCAAGCGACGGCCGTTGTTCATGCAGCCTGCAACGTGGAATCTGTATGTAGCTAAAGAATAATCATGATCATGTAGGAAAGAGGCTGTTCCTAGTACCTACTGTTCTGTTCTGTCGATCATGTTCAAGGCAGAGGCATAGGCAGGTTTAGCAGGGATAGTAGACGTACCGGTGGCAATGTGCGAGATGTATTCGTCAAGCTCTCTTGGTGCATACTGCATCTTTTTGCATCTATCACCACATGTGTGCACCATTTGCACCATTTAATATTATTACCGACTCTTGTTTTATTCACTAGATTGGAATCTTCAATCATTCTGATGATGATGATGATGATGATTTTTTTTATGATTTTTCCTTTTTTTCTCTTTCCATGTTTCAAACTGCCTTGATGCCCAACATTTGGCGCACATGGTTTTTGCCCCCCTTGCTGCTTGGCCCCCTCTGGACCACCGTTCGACCATAGTCCATAAGCCATAAGCCATAAGGTAGTGAATAGACCAGGGCTAAAAGGCTATTCTTTCTGAGGCAATTTAATCAAAAAACCAAAAGACAAAAAAGATCAAAAAAAAACCAACCTAAACGATCTTCAGCATGAAAGAGCTCACCTAGTACGATAATGAACACACCAAGTGGGATGCTCGAGATGCTCAGCGCTGAATCCAACGCATTCACCATCACACTCGACTTGGTTTCCGAGCTACAACCTTGCTCTCCATACCTTCATCCATGCTCTTGGGCCTCAACTGTCACCATGGGAACTCTAGACTTGCATTAATGCCACCACTGGTTACCACCGTCGTTCAAGTGCCGAACCCCTCGCGCGCTTATTACTTTACTGACTGAGTGTATGTGATGCGGCGTTAGCCAGACACCAGTCAGGGCAGCAAAGAAAGGACTCTCCAACTTCTCAGCTAGTCATTTCCTCTCACATGTTAGCAGCATGGCATTGGGAGCTGTAAAGTGGAAGCTGGAAGCTTTGGAGCAAGAGGGAGCTGGTCAAATCGTCCGGCTGAATCTTCTTCTCTTTGCCCCTACCTACCTTACTTACCTTACTTACCTTACTTACATGGGGTGGGAAATTCCGAGCCTTCTTTCCCCACTCTTTCTCTTTCACCATTTTTTGCCTTCACCAAATTTTGCCAAGTCAGAAACAATTCCGCACCGAAATCTTCTCCTAGTCACTTCAACCAAGCGAACATTAATACATGCCAACACCGACCTCAAAACCCTCCTCAATCCCACCTGGTCATTGCCAATTCACAATCAATCGATCAACCTCGGATCACAACTCTCAATCCTCAAGCGACTGCACTCCCACTTCATCTCTCATTTACACTCGCGGCCCTCATAGCAGTCTCTGCCAGCTTCACTAGCACAACACAATGGGTGTCACTAGAAAAATCGTCACCAAGGGCAACGGCACCGACAAGCCCAAGAAGGGGGATAACGTCACCATTGAGTACACTGGCAATCTCTACGACGAGGCCAAAGGCTCCAAGAATGATTTTCGGGGCAAGCAGTACGTACCTGCCACACATTCCGGCTCCTCCATCTTGAATAAGTCATTTGGGGGAATTACGCTGATCAATGCTCGCTCTTTCAACTTCTAGATTCGACACATCCAAAGGCCGTGGACCCTTCAAGACCGTGATTGGCACCGGCAAGGTCATCAGGGGTACACCGCACCTTGAATGCATACACAAAAAGAGTCGTTGATTGACACTTACAAGGCTGGGATGAAGGTGTGACGGAGATGTCACTGGGAGAGAAGTCCATCTTGACAATATCAGGGTAGGAGCATGCATGACAAGACACAAGAGCCAAATTCTCTGTGCTGAAAGAGATATTGGATCAAATGGCTAACGCTTCTCAAACAACGTAGGGACTATGCCTATGGTGACCGGTAAGCCTACACACTCTGTGACTGGGTCGCCTACTCAACTCATTGTACCTATCGACCCATACCTGGTTACATTGTCGACAAGAGGTTTCTCGCGGAACGAGCTGACTTGAATCCTCTGCAGCGGATTCCCTGGCCTAATCCCACCGAACGCCAGCTTGGTTTTGTGAGTCGCAGTTACTATTCACTGTCTACACTTAAGTCCAGGCTTTACGTTGCTTTCCCACGACGTCATTACCATTCCTTTACATACTATGTGACTGGCCAACGTGACTGGCAGTCGTGCTCATTGGCTGTCCTTGATGGCGGTACATGCATCAACAACCCTGTGGCACGGGAGGCTAACCAATCATGTGCTCAACTTAGTGAAGTGGAACTCAAAGCCATCAACGACAAGAAGGTCTAGATGGCCTCAGAACCGCCGCAACCAGCTTCGACACATCTAATACTTTCCCAATTGCAGTTGTACGAGGCATATATCAGTCAACCCAGATCGTGTTGCTTGGCTTGGTGCGACACATAAGAGAGAACCCTGCTTCACGAATTTTCTTCCAAGGCTCAGCATGATTGACATTTCCCATTCCCAAATGTCGGCAGTCCTGTTGCAGGATGATAGCAGTCACTATAATGTTGTCTTGAACCGATCAATCTGTACAAGCGTACCCATTGGGTCCGACCGACTCACTGGTTCTATAATGCTTTGAATTTGACGTGTTGTAACTTGTCTATTACGCACCGCTCATGATATCTTGAGCGGGTAAAAAAAGGTTCACTTTCCAGGTGGTCCAGATCCTTCTTCCCCACGCCTTCCCTTCCTTCTTCAAGCTAGCAGCCCTTGTCCACCCCACGCTCTCGGAACTCGGCACCTGTTTGAGGGCAACCCCCATTCCATACCCAGTTGACCTGGACCATCTCTTCTCACTCTTAACCTCGTTCTCTCCGTCGCTTGACCCATTGCCCAACACCAAGGTCCAAGCTCAAAACATTCTACAACACGAATTGGTGCTTCTCTCAGTCCCCACAGGAGCAGGACGCAGCGCAGCTTGTTCGTCTTCGTCCGGGGGGGGGCGGAACCGGGAGAGGGTGCAGGGAAGGGGGGGGCGAATGGGGCTAGATAGATATGGTAACTGTATCCTCTGTCCAAGCAAGCATACGGGAATGCCGATACCAAGCCTTCTCCCTCTCGTTCTTCCTTCCGCCTTTGTCTTTGTCTAGGAGGACGGGGCCTATCTGGGAGCCATGCTGGAGAAGCAGTGAGAAAGCTACAGCATGATGAGGCAGGCTCGTTGACATTTCAAAAGTCATTGAATCAGCAGGGGTTAAGTAAGGACATGTTTAAGAGTGAACATTTTTGGGATTAAGTTATCCTAACGCTCCTAATATCGACGTAAACCTCTCCAACCCGAGCCTCGTTCTCCGTTTTGCTTCGCCCTTCTCAATCAAGGGTGACTGTGTTAAAAAAAAAGAAAATGATGGTGACGTTTCGAAAACGTGAAATATACACAAGGGTATTTCCCTCCTCTCTCCCCAAGCTGCCTTCCCCCATGCCCTCCGCTCCCACCGCGACAAGTCTATCCAATCCGAAACGCTGGGGGGGAATAAGGTAATAAAGCATTCGAAAGAATAAAGATCTAGGTAATCCACTCCGTCGTAGACCCACATGACCCTTTATGAAGAAAGGTTGGTATGACCTAAGAAGGCTGGGATGGAAACGGCAGTGATGCCTCACGGCCGTCTCTGACATGACAATCGTGTAGATGCGACAAGATTGCGGCCCCCCTGCCATTGCCGAGTTTCCTCCCCGTAAGAATTATGTTAGTAGCGTACGTATGATACATGCCCACGAGATTTTTTGTTTCAGTTCCAGCCCAGACTGTTCTCCGCCATGACCGGCGCACTGATCTGATGCCTGCTGCTCCCACTCCTGCCACTCCCTCTGCTCCCTGCTCTGCCGTCATTATCGTAATAGGGACTCGCGCTCCTCTCCCCCATGGCTCCACTCATCAGCGCCGCGCCGGCACCTGCGTCTGGCCCAGCGTGTGACATCACCGGCGAGCTGAACATGCTTGGCGACCGTAGGTGTGATTGTCTCCTCTTCTTGTATCTCCTGGCGACGAAGAACATGGCTGCACCGTAAGCTGCTGCACCGCAAGCGACACCGACGCCGATGCCCACGGAGGACGCCCTGACGTGTTCTGAGTTGCCAATATCGCCACCGATGGGGGCACCGGCGGTCTTTGCGGAGGGGGTGTCACTTGGTATGTTGCCAAAGGGTGTAGAGGCGCCGTCGGTGCTATTGCTGCCGGTAATCGGTATCGCGTTGTTGATCATGGAGAGAAGGAAGACTGTGCTGTTGTCAGGGTTGCGGTAGAATCTGGAGACCGATGTGGAGACGAGGAGGCCGAGGCTGTCGACAAGGCCTTCAGGAACCCAAGCTAGGGCTAAGGTAGTGACATATCCGACATCTTCGTATGTGTCCCATGCTCGCAGACTTTGCATGGTTATCTGCTGAACCTGGATTTCGAGACCGTAGGAGATACCCAGGGGAATGTAATGGAAGATCTGCTGCTGCGATACAGTGTGATTGTACACGAACAGGTAATTGAGTGGATATCGGAAGGCAATATTGATCAACCTTGTGTTAGGAGGTTGCGAGCCAGGTCCACCATTTTGGTAGAGAATTTGAGGAACGTTGGAAGGAAGGCTAGAAGGCCCGAAAGAGTGGCCTTGAGTCGCAGACGGCGTCGAGGATGGTCCGTGTATGATGCTCGTGGGAACGAGTTGTGTTGTCGAAGTGTCATAACCAACTGGTGACTGGGTATAGGGTCCTTTGCCGGAAAATTGTTGATGTGCAACAGGAACAGCGGGCGTTGCAGTCGGTCCTGGAGCAGCAGGGTTGCTCTGAGTAGCACCAGCTGCGACTGCAGCTGCGCTGTTACTCGCAGCAACTGCACTAGTCTCATTGGGCCTGGGTGACTCTGCAGAAGCTTCATGACCTGTAGCAGCTGGCACAATTTGGCCATTCGACAAGGTAGAACCAGTGCCAGCGGTTGCCGAAATGGGCACGACTTGTCCATTGGATTGCGTTGAATATCCAGCAATTCCTGACTCTGGCGTCGCATGAGACGTAGCAGCTGGCACAATTTGACCATTCGACAAGGTAGAACCAGTGCCAGCGGTTGCCGAAATGGGCACGACTTGTCCATTGGATTGCGTTGAATATCCAGCAATTCCTGACTCTGGCGTCGCATGAGACGAAGCAACTGGCACAATTTGACCATTTGACACTGTAGAACCTGTGCCATCAGCTGTCGAAACAGGCACAACTTTTCCGTTGGATTGCGTTGAATATCCGGCAATGCCGGATGCCGGCGTTGCTGATTGAGACGCAGGTGCTTGAGTTCCTGCTGTGTTGTGCACACCCCCTGATGGTACTGCCGATGCTCCAGAAACTTGGCTTGGAATAGACTCTCCAGAAGCGCTTGGTGATCCTGACTCAATTGGTGAACCCGACGGCCCCACTGGCGAATTCGTTCCTCCGACTGGAGACGCTGATGACCCCCCGGTTGGAGACCCTGTTCCCCCAATTTGAGATTCTGACACTCCTCCTGGTGAACCTGTCGCACCTGCTGTCGATTGTGGACCTCCTCCTGGTGAGGTCGAGCCTCCTGGATTCCCGGATTCTGGTGAACCTGTCGCACCTGCTGTTGATTGTGGACCTCCTCCCGGTGAGGTCGAGCCTCCTGGAATCCCAGATTCTGGTGAAGCTGTCGCACCTGCTGTCGATTGTGGAATTCCTCCTGGTGAGGTCGAGCCTCCAGGGTTCCCAGATTCTGGTGAAGCTGTCGCACCTGCTGTCGATTGTGGAATTCCTCCTGGTGAGGTCGAGCCTCCAGGGTTCCCAGATTCTGGTGAAGCTGTCGCACCTGCTGTCGATTGTGGAATTCCTCCAGGTGAAGTCGAGCCCCCTGGATTCCCGGGCGAAGCTGTCGCACCTGCTGTCGATTGTGGGACTCCTCCAGGTGAGGTCGAGCCTCCTGGAATCCCCAGCGAAGCTGATTCTGGGGAACCTGTCGCACCTGCTGTCGTTTGTGGAACTCCTCCGGCTGAGTTTGAGCCTCCTATAACCACTGGCGATGTTGATTCTGGTGAGCCTGCAGACGAGACCGGGTGATCTGGATTTGAGATAGAAGCTGGAAGCGCGTTCAGGACAGATGCTGCTGCTGTCAAAGCTGGATTGAATACCAAGGCAGGATTCCCCGAAACACTTGCTGATGGATTTGCAATTGAAGCTGGAATAGTATTCAATTTTGATGCAGCTGCAGCCAACGATGGATTGATAACAAAAGCTGCTTCCGTCGTTCCTGTACTCGGGTTTGGGTTTTGATCTGCATCTGGAGATGAAACGGAAGCTGGTGACCCCACCAGCGGTGCCGAAGTATCCTTCGCTCCTCCAGTGATCTGCGCTGTGTTTGGCACAACTGAACCATCAGCTAGTGTCGTTTGAGGCAGTGACCCCCCAGCTTGAGAATTGGCGTGTACTGGATTCGGTTGGAGCGCTATTGATGCAGACAGCCCTGAAAGTCCACCGTTTTGAGAGCTTGGTCCTGCCCCCGATCCTGGACTTGTTGTAGGTTGGACATCTCCCGAACCCACAGTGACAGGACTGGTTTGAGAACCTACATTTGTTCCTGTAGCAGAAACAGCCACAGACTGTGGTGCGAAGGGTGAAGATGCTGGCTGGGCGGCATGTGTAGTTGCTGCATCTGCTACATTGCTTAGTGTAGTGGGAACGACATTATTCACGTTGGTGTTTGTATTCGCAGAAACTTCGTTGTCTGTCTTGGTATTTGGCGCTGAGATTCCGGAGGTGGCTTCCCCACCAGCACGCGAGTGGTCATCAATGCCATTGGCAGAGGTCTTGGTGTTCTCTCCAGGCACAGTTGCCAATGAAACCCCTGCTGAAGTAGCCACCAGAGGGATTCCACCAGTAGCCGTACTTGCTCCCGTAGCCGAGTGATCAGTTTCCTCATTGGCACTAGAGTTGATCGTGGTTTCTGTAGGAGAAACAGCGGCCGAAGAACCTGCGCCCCCAGTCGTCACAGGAAGGCTTTCGAGGCCCCCAGTGACCGTAGTCGCAGCGCTAGCTTGACTGTCGGCTCCGCTTTTAGAACTGGACTTTATCACGTCCCCTGCAGATAGTCCAAGTGAAGACGAACCCGCAGTTGCGGTAGTCACTGTTGGTATTCCGGAGCCTTCGGATGATAAGCTTGACTGAGATGCGTCAACTCTCTGGGTTGTGTCTGGTTGGACTTGCGTGTCGGTCTGCTGCCCAGTGCTAGATAGCACCTGTGAGCCCGAAGTATTCGGACCCTGCCCTCCTGCACTGGAGACAGAAGTCTCCGACGCGATGCTGGCGGAACTTGCTCGAACACTGTCGAGGGTTTGTTGTAGGTTTCCTTGCGAAGAAGTCGGCAGGGCAGCACTGGACGAGGACGCGCTAGTCTCAGGCTGCGCGGTGGTACCCAGTTGAGAGGAGGTCACGCCATTCCCGGACTGTTCGACTGTGGATGACTGGGTTGATTGCGGCACAACCTCGCTCCCACTGGTTTGATCCAAGTGACTTGCGCTGGATCCGACCGTGGGTTGACTTGACCTAGTAGCTCCATTTAAATCACCCCCAGGAACAATGCTGCTTTGTGTTGTAGCTCCATCGCCGTTAGTCTGACTCGAGGGCGCTGGCGGCGTCGATGAGACAAGGTTGGTTGTCGTAGATGGTTTTAGAGCTAAAAATGCCTCGCGATCTTTTTCGTTGTCACCAGCCGACAGCAGCGATGCCTCTGAGGATGATGATTGCCCATTTTCAGAGGGTGTGACACTGGGTGTGGTCGTGATGATTGGAGTGGATGTAGTAGACGTTGCATCTGCCCCAAGCTCTTGAGAAGATGATGAAGTGAGGGCATCGTGTAAGGCTTCGAGATCAGAAGTTGAAGCTTCACTGACAGGTCCCACCGTCGAACTTGTCGTGTTGGCAAAAACAAAACGCTTAATCTCCTTTTTCAAGAATCGAGGTCTTTCCAGGTCTTCCCGTGGTTGAGCAGGTGCAGCGGCAGCGAAACATGTCGCGGAGTCGAGTGTAGATAGCAAGGCCAGAGATGCCGCAAATATTACTGAAGATCTTCGAAACATGACGAAAGTGGATATGATCGACGAACAGATCTGAATTATTAGAATAGATTGATGGTGTATGTGATGTTGACACCTTCAACTCGTCAGATATCGTATTGCCTAACGTACGACAGGCACTTACTGTCAGGATATTTTGTAAACGAGTGAACTTGACAAGTCAAGATGTAAAAGATTGTGGCTGCCATTACGTGTCAGTACACAGGATTTGAGGACAGTGGCCTCGGTGTGGTAGTATTTCAATCTTGCTGGTACAAATGGTGGTGGACTCACTTTCAAAAGAGCGTGAAGGGCACTAGGGCCCAGAAGAAAATACGAGGAACTTGATGTCCTTCTCCAGCAGCAGATCTTCGATATTAACCCCTTCTTCGAAATCTTGAAGGAAAAGGGGAAGATGTTCGCTGACGAAGTGTTGCACAGACAAAAGGTTGCCGGCGGTACTCAGGCTTGCCTGCGACCTTGACCTCTTTCTTTGTTGACCAATCCTATCTATAGCCTCATGTTCGGATTCCGAACAAAGGGTTCCCAGCCTTTATTCCAGGTTGTCTCCACCGAGTTCTAGAAAACGCCAATTCCTGGGTGATCCTTTGAAGTGAACGCTTGTGGTCCGAGTGTTGAAAGGTCGTCTTGGGGGCAATCGGATTGATTGCGATGTAAGGGATTTGCTGCCACCACCTATCCAATTTCCACCAGTATCCTCCTATACCAACCTTCTGATCTGGAAGTTATTGCGACGGATGGAAAATATTGAATGAATGTAAGGAAAGAGCAGCAATTAAAGAGCGTTGGCGACCGTAGAAGCGTCGCGCGGGACGGAAAGCGGAGAGAAGTGTTTTGGTTGTATTTTCCTTTCCTCTATTCGTTGGCGTTCCTCCAGGACCGGGAGATGGATTGTCTGTGCGAAGAGTCGCTTGCACGTCTGCTGTCGGTCAGAGGGTCGGAGGGTAGGAGGGTGGACAGGCGATAGAGTTGTTTGATGGTAAACGTTGCAGGGAGAGTAGGTAGGAGTTGTCGGGAGATTGAGATTGGCGGCAGAGGCAGAGCAGGGGGACGCTAAGTAATTCGCTTATAGGGCTAGTATAGAGTATAGTATAGTTGTTCCCAAAAGTTCGTGGCTTAGAAGATCAAATCTATTATTAAGGTACCGTAGGTAAGGTAGGTAGGCATTATTCTTAAGGTAGGTACTCTAGGTACTGGATGAATTTACGTATGTACCTACGGTAGACCCTTCTTTTAGAATAAATAATAAATAGTAAACAACATATAGTAAAGAATATTTGATAAGTGATGAATGATGATTGATAGAAGGCTAGATGATAGATGGTATGTTGAGGAGGCAGCGATCTAACAATTGATTGTATGTACCATCTACTACTATTCTGACCGTTAGAGTCCCCCTAAAATTAAAATACCTACCTACTCTAGGTACCATGCTTTTTCGCCTGTTCCTGAAGAGGTTTAACTGAACCACTGGACTGCATAACCTTGCAGTGGCATAGCTCTCCCTTAATTGGTCACTCCATCCTTCCCCCCCTCCCCGACAAATGGCGCAAGGGGAAGAAAACGTGTGTGCGTGGCAATAAAGTAAGCAATAAAAGACGAATTAGATGCCCCACCACCCGAGCGCTGGGCTGCTTTAACTTTCAAGGGTATATCACCTACCTATCTACGTATGATGTATCTACGGTACGAATGTTTTTTGAGGATGCTACGATCACTTACAATAATGCACTTCTGAACCAACTCATTGCGAATAGGTATTGCAACGGTAGGAATTAATCAAAAGCTGAGGCGGGCGCCCTGCCAAAGGTTGGTGAAGGAGTCCCGCCGAGAAGCTCATTTCAATTGGATTTGGGGGCGCAGCAAGCAGCGAACACGAGCCCCACGGTACGCTGCTGAATCACCTTGGGAATCGTGAACGGATATTGATTACCGTATATATATAGAGGTAGGTAGGTCTCCTCTTTGTGCCTTTCCCAAGGGAAAAGGAGCATCTTCATCCGCCAATCATGCCCCATTGTGAGGTGGTAAAAGCTAGAGACGTACCCCGTACCTACCAATCGTCCGGGGCCACAGCGCTGCAGCTGCATCGTTCTTGCAGGCTGCGTGCATAAAATTACCCACTGCTGAAGAGAAGGCAGATAACCGATGGATTTTGTAGGCAGTTGAGTGGCCATTGAAAATTGAAAAACAAAAAAGGGAAACGGGAAAAGGGCTGACTGCATCCGAGGCATCCAAAGCCTGGAAGGAATCTTTTACCTAAGGTAGAGAGTACCAGGCTACCAGCAGTACGAGCAACGGGACAGAATTGAGCTAGACCTGTTCCTAGAGCGACCGCTTTCCTCACGCCGGCAATTCCCAATTCCCAAGGTTGAATGAAATTCCATCCGGTGGGACAACTCACCCTTCAAAGTTCATGGTGTACATACTGTACAGTGGTGCAGTAATATTCTCATTTTATACATACAGTATACGACATAAAAATCACCGGGAAGACGTACCCTTTAATATTGATTGACATATTATTATTATTATTATTATTATTACTCTAGTATTTTATTATCATCGGCTACAAATACTCCAAAATATCTCAAAATGAACCAACCAACGTAACAAACGAAGTAGGTATTACCCTGCGCGAACAAGGGCGAAATAACCAACTCTGGACACAACTCACGAGAAACATTATTATTATCATCATCATCATCATTATTATTATTTGTTGGAAAAATCTGGATTCTCGAAACCAACACATGGGTCAACAAAGCAAAAGTAGTAGTACTCGTAATTCTGCGACTAGGAAAGAAAATAGGATACCTACCTACCTACCTTACCTACCTCAGGCTTTGTTGAATTCAGATTTTCGCTCACTACTCTCGTGCTCAATAAAATCCCTCAGCTATATACTTTCCAGTTTACGGTGACACTGATAGAAGCCACAGGTCTGCAACGAACAAGAACATGATAGCATGCCTTCTTTGCTGTGGTCATGCTCTCACTCTGGCACTCCTTCCTTTGCCTTCATTCAATTCAAAATTCAACAAAGCAGGCAGGCGTCATGCGTTATGCGTTATGCGTCATCCGATGCAAGTCATTTTCATTCTTGCCATGGAAATGATGAGCCGAGAGTATATTTTACTGTCAATAGAGACTCCTATACGTAGAAGAAAAAAAGTGCATTTCCTCCATCCCCTCCGCTCAGAGACCAACTTATCCAAATATGCCTGCTTATCCACCAACATTTGCCGAGCGCCATCTTGGTTCCATTATTCCTTTGCTCCATGACTTCCTCCCATTCCCAATCATCAGCCACGCATCATCTCAGATGCCACTCCCACGCAGTAGCAGCATGCTGCGGTACAAAACCCTGCGATGAGCATATGCTTCGTCTTACGACGCCTGCCGGCGGTTCGCTTGTTCTTCTTCCCTTTGACGCTGTTATCTACCCATCGGCCCTGGCGAGATCCCGAGAACACCGGCTCCTGCCTGTGCACTTTGTCGCTGGGCGTGTGACTTCGTGATGCCAATGAAGCAGATGTCTGCCTCAGGACCTTTTCGAAACGGTCCAGTGCGGCCCGGTCGGCTTCCTCGACCTTCTCATGTCCCTTCTCCATCTTCTCCCCAGTCTGCTTCTGTGCTTCTGTAACCTCCTGTTGCTCCATTTCGATTCCTTGCAACGGCGTCTGGCGGTATTTTTGGATGTCTTCCTCCGTGATGCGGTCAAAAGGCCCATCGCCGCCACGTTTGTGGACGGAACCACCAGCAACGACAGGCGAGTGGTCGGGTGGGTTTCGAGTGGGATTCCCCTCTTTCCTCGCGTCTATCTTTTCGATTTCGGCTAAATCTTGCAGGATAACTTCTTTCTTGAACACAAGGACGTTGCTGGAAGCGGAGACAGGCACGTAACCTTTGTCTCCTAGAGACATGACGTGAGGAAGGAACTTGCCAGGATTACTTGAACGATTCAGCGCGTCCAAAGGTAAAAGCGACTCCTCCTTCGAGAACGGTGCGGGCGTAGCACCCTCGACAGACCGGACCTCTTGGGTAGCTGAATCATACGCGAGGACACAATAGGTGTTCGGCATTGTGACTTTCTGAACCTCAAGGTCGGTGGATTTTGGCTCTGTCGTCGAAAGCGGACGGTTGGTCGTGGACTTCTCGGAGTTAGCAGCGGCGATTGTTTCGACGCAGCCCTTGTGGATCGTCCCATCAAGTCTCACTTTGGCTAATTGACCTGAAGTCCGCACGATATGCGTTACGATCTTCTCGTATGCACTGATGAAGTTGACAATCTGGTCGCTGGGACCCATAGCTTGCTTCATTTGACGGCGGAAGTCTTGGATCACAGACTGAGCCTCACGTAGCTGACTAAAAAGCTTTTGGACAATCTCGAGGGCGTCTGAAGTTTGAGGCTCTTCCAGGCTGCGAGGGGATTCTATTTTGCTTGTGTCACTCGAGGGAAGCTGACCCTGAAGAGTAGTCATCTTGGAAGATGATGTGATCGGTTGAACAGAATGGCCCTTTAACGGATTTGAAAGAAAGTAGGTTTGGCGATGTTTTGTGTCAATAGTACCGTAAGTATCTTCGTAGATACCCCTGATCTCCCGTATCAAAGCTCTGTCGGCCGCGAGCTTCTGAACCTTAGCGTCCATTTCAACGTCCTTTGCATCCATGGCGTGTGGTGCTTTTCTCTTATACCATCGATCCCTTCCTGCAAATTCATGGACATTGCTTGCCATATCGCCCTCGCCTTGAAGGAAGCTTTGCAGCCGCCGAGGAGAGGGCTTTTCGCCATCAACATTTCTTATGCTCTTTGCCAAAGCGGTGTTAGTGGTATTCGTCCCTCCACGGCTACTACGCATCTCCATTGCTTCCATGGCTACTTTCTGCGTCTTTATTTCTTCCTCATGAATCTCTCTGAGCCTCTTCGCAGCTTTCTCAGCCTTCACCTCCGCTTCTTTCTTCGCAGCTTTCTCTCTCATCCTTCGGATTTCTTGAAGCCACTGGAGTCGCAGAGAGTCATAATCTGCCTTCATAGCATCTAACTTGGCTTTAAAGGGCACGATCTGAGCCTTCAATTTGCTGGCTTTGTCTTTGGCCTCATGTTGCGCTTCAGAAGCTACGGCATTAGAGGGTTCAGAAAGCTCAGGCTTGGACACTGACTCTGATTTTTGATTGATAGAGATTGGATCAAAGTTCGTCGCGTCTGAAGGTCCCTTTACCCGTACGGTAGATGTATCTTTCGATGCTTCTTTGTCTTTAAGCTCTGCATCCTGTAGTGTTTCCTTCAACCAAGAGCCAAATCGAAGCTCTGGCTCTTTGCTCGTTTTTACAGGGCGGTCGTCTCTCTTCTGTTTAGGCTCATCGCTTACAGCCCCGCTATTTAATTGACTTGCATGGTCTAGAGAACATTTTTCATAGTTTTGCTCCAGCTCTTGCCGTCGTGCTTGCTTGTCAACGTCAGTCTCTTTAGGTGAATTACCACGGAGACCTGCCGAAGCTCTCACATCACTTGGCCGAAGAAGGTCAACATCCTCGGTCTTATTCTCCTCTGGCTTGTACTGCAGTTGTGGGCGATCGCTCTTCTCCTTTTCATTGGTGCTTTTTCTGCTCAAATGCCTGTCCAGAGCACTCTCGATCTTCGTAGCCTTGGTTTCTGTTTTGGCCTCATGAGGTTGAAGTGCTGGTCGAGCATTTGCTTGAGGGCCATGGAAATTGCCGAAGCCTTCTTGTGCAAGCCACCCGTTCCCATTCCCATTTCCATTTTCAGTGGCCGAGGCGGCGGGAGTATCTTTGCTTGGCGGGTGCGAATTTGACAGGGCTTGCGCATGTTCTACCATGAAGGGGCGACTGTCCAACGGAGTTGATGATACCAAATCCCACCGTTTAGAAAAGATGTCGAAGGCTTTCTCTACAACTTGGGGCTCGGCATGCCCGACGGAAGACACTCCTGAGGCATACGTCTTCAAAACTTTGCGATTTGTGATTGGATCAATTTCGTATTCCCGGTCATATGCTTCAGTAGGCATCGTGCCGCTCTTTGACTGTGTTCCCCAACTGTCACTATTCTCATATGTCCTAGTACTACTTGACTTTGATTTCGAGGTTCCATTCTCCTGGGATCTTGCGGATTTTGGAACCAAGGTCTCTCTAGGAGAAGCTGCAGATGTTGTCTTCGCTGTTTTGGGCTCAGTAATTCCATCAGAGAAACTTAGCCAGTTTTTGCCAAACAGGGCTGTATATGGGTCATATTCTACTCTCTTCATAAAGTCTTCGTACTGTCTCAACTTTTGCTTTTCCCACCGGGTGTACCAATCTTCTTCTTCGGTTGGCTCGACCTTGTGACTTGAGCTTGTGGAAGATTCAGGCTTCTTTCCCCAAGAGCTCGAGAATCGCCATTCTTGTATGGGCGCATACCTAGGAAGGTATTGGCGAAGATGGTGATTACCCCAGATGGTGCTCCGATAGAGTTGCTTGGGAGACATATCTTTACCGGCAGAATATCGAGAGCTGAAGCCTTTGCAAACTTTTCCTGCACGGCTCGTGCTGTTCTTGTGCTTCGAGCCCCACGAGAATTCGCGTTGAAAGGAGGAGAGGAAGGATGGTGGGCGATGACAAGCCTTTGATTGGCTCGATACGATGAGATATGTGGTCGAGCCATGCAGGCTTCGACTTTCAAGAGACTTGCGTGATGAAAGCATGATGTTGGCCACCTAGAAGGTCATGATAATGTCGTTATCCTGGCAGAAGAGATCAGCCTACTGCATTTAAGAGTCTTGGAAGAATGTCTGATAGACATGCCTTTAGTTACCTTTGTTTGCCGCAGCCTTAGCCAGGCATGTCATAAAACAATAAAGATTCCAAGAATACTCCAAGGAAAAGAGTTCGTGAGGCTCTAGAGTTGTAGTCTTGTAGAGTATATATAAAGTAGCGTTGTAGGCAACGCTCATTGCGGGGTTAATCGGGCCCTCGGACCCACTTTATCAGATTAGGGCTTCTCGGGCTCTAGGTACTACCCCTTACGAAACCTCCCGAATTCTGGAGTTTGGTACTCAAGCGTCTATGAGAATACACTCTTTGGCTTGACGAGGAGGAGGAAGAAGAAGAAGAAGAAGAAGAAGAAGAAGAAGAATACAAGAGAAAGAATGACAAGCGCAGCACCGAGAAGAATCTTTTTCCAAGCCCTATGCCTCGAATACTGCTTAAGACGCAGTTGTTAATGACTGCCTTCAAGCAGTCACTGGCAATTTAGTCACCTCTCATACCTAGAGAGATAGCAACGATGAGGGTAGAGAGACTTAGGTTTGCATCGAGGTCCCTCTCCATGGCCGTTAGTAGACAGTAAAAGACCATCAGCTCTTCATCTGTCGAAAAACCTCCACCTCGCAGAATTACATCTTACCGATATCTACCCTTCCTCTCAGCCATTGGAACGTTAGGCTAAGCAACGCTTTCTATTATTCTTAAGGGAATGAACTTTGCAGAATGTCAGCATAGATGTATTCCGTCCGTAGTCCGTGATGTTGATACAAATACACCGGATGAGGTCCCAGATCCGATCGAAGCCTAAGATACGGAGACTTCCCTGCTGTAGCTTCTACAGCAATCAATATATCATCCGCTGCAGCTCTGTTGTTAGACGCTTCAAGCCCGCCCGAGTCAGGGCCGAAAGGGAGCACGAATCTCCCGCCTGAAACCTCCGAAAGGAAGAATGCACCCCGTCATTTGCTCCAGAGAAATCCATTCGCTTACTGGGGTCATCTAAAACTACCTTGATCAACTCGCTATATCGTCTATATCAACACGCAATTACTCTGAGGAGCCACTGATTCTCCTAACGATAATACCCACAAAGTCGTGATCGCCATAGCTTTGTTGTCATGATGACAACATTAAAGCACGTCCTTGCAACCAACTCATTTCCATATATGTTGGAGACGTAGTCCGGTCCACATCGCATGCGCAGCGCTCTGCTACACTTTCCTGATCCATGTACTACAGGTTCTCACGCCATCTTCGCCTCAGACCCCCAATAATGCCCCTCTCGTCCCGTCGCTCATCTTCACCCTCCACAGCTTATACTCCCCAAAGCACCACATCTCCCCGTTCCTCCCGAAGCAGAAATTCGCGCAACCACCCTCGATCTGTATCTTACCAATGAGCATTCCAGCTGGGTTCCAGATGTTGATGCCGTCTCCGCAGCCACTGTACACATTCCCGAACACATCACATTTAATGCCGTCCGGCGCACCAGTGTCCGCATAAGCAAACACCCGGCGATTGGTCAGATAAGGCGAGTCATGTTCCCAAAGGACAGAGTATGCATAAATAGTGGCAGCGCGACGATAATCGGTGCCGCCGTCGCCATGGATGAGATCGGTATCCGTGATATAGACTGTGGTTTCGTCTGGAGAAAAGCAGATGCCATTAGGCCTGCCGAACCCGTCCGCTACCACTCTGATATCGCCTGTGCTGGGGTCAAAGCGATAAACAAGCTGCGGTAGTTGTGGCTTGGGCCGGAAACCTTGCTCATAGCCGTAGATTGGATCCGTGAACCAGATAGAGCCGTCAGAGTGGACCACAACGTCGTTTGGGGAGTTGAAAGGACGTGAATGGTAGTTATTGAGAAGAGTGGTTGTTTTGTGGGGCCGCTTAGCTTCCATATATATAAGGCCAGAGGGTTCACGCAGTGAACCTTGCGCACAGATTATGAGACCATCACGATAGTTGGTGCCCCCGTTGGCCATGTAATTGCGCTCCGGGCATCGAACTTTGTCGCGCATGAAATCCGTCGGAGAGAAGAATTCGATCTTTGTAATGACGATTGTTTTGTTGCGAGTGGTGACGGCATCTGGAGAGGAGTCTTCAAGCTGGTTTGAGGTGATAAAGAGGGTGTTGGTTGGAGGATGGAAGACGCCAGCTTCATGGAAATAGGGAGCGCGCGGATCATGGATCAGGAGTTGAAGAGTCGGATTGGACCCCAGAAGAGGAAGGAAGGAGTCGTGATATATGAGAAAAGGCTTAGGTTGAGGGGCTGTTGGAGATACAAGAGTGGATCTTGCAGATGGTCAGTCACCGACGGTGCAAGCGGAGCATGAAGGGGTACAGACTGCCATAGAGCCTCACTTTGTCTATTGATGCGCTGGAAATTTCGGTTGTCTCCCCAGATCTGTTGCGAGGAAGCTCTTGTTGAAGAAGACGCTCTCTGCTGAGAGGTAGCTCTTGGTGAAGACGACGAGGTGCTATCTCGTTTGTGGGAAGAATGACTTCCGTCGGACGTTTTAGGTCTGTGGTGAAAAAGATGGGACATGTTTCGTAGCCTTGCCAACCTCGATAGTGGGGCTCTGTCTTGCCCTGCCTCGGCAGATTGCGCAATTCAATTATGTAGCGAGGCGCTCAAGTTGCTGAGGAAGGCCAAGTGTATGCGATTGAGTACTTTTTTCTATTGGATAGTGAGAAAGGAAGAAAGCAGAAGCAGTGAGAAAGAAGGCTTTCTACAAACTACTCGTACAGTAACGTAGCCCGTAAAGAGCCGCTAAAGAAACCGTTGTTGACACTTCCAAGCATTAGTAGAGCCGAGATGGCAGTGTGGCACAACCAGAACGTCTGAGTCTAACAGGCTGAAAGTTATTTGCACCGAGCATCTAGGTATAACTCGTAGGTATTTCGTAAAGTCGAAAAAATGTTGAGCTGCTGGTACAGTACGGTAGTATTCTTTTTACTCGTACAGAGCCTCCCATCTCTCTGTTGGATTTTTTCTTCCTTTCTCCTTTCTCCTTTCTCTTTCTCGGTTCGTGTGAAAGGTCAAAGGATTCCTTCCGATCGTGCCTCAGGCTAAGTGGGCAATATCGAGATCAGCACACTCGCATGATGCGCGTCAGACTCAGGCCCTCGGCCGTGCCGTCGCTGGGCGGCGCAATGATCGGCAACCATTTTTGAAGCTTGAAGCAGGGGTAAGATCCCTCGGAAATAAAGTACGGTAGGTTAGGACGCTCCGGGCAGATACGGCGATCCACTCAAACAGAGTATACCTTAGTATCTTACTCGTACCCAAAAAACTTACATACTATCCTCTCTCCATCTAGACCGCCCTCTCTGCCAACCCGTTCTTTCCTCCAAGCCGCCATTATGTTCCATTCCAAGCCCTTCCTCTATCCACCTTTGACTTCCCATTTCATTCAATCGGCTTAAGGCTCTGGAAAAGGCAAACCTCTCTTCATCACCAGAAAAAAGACTACTATTCTTCAACATCTTCATATTTAGGCCCAAATCATCCATCATCTGCCGCATCACATCATCCACGCCTTCGTGGTCCTCAGGATGTTTGATTGACCCAGTTTTCCGGCCGCCTTCCAGGGCCTCATCGACCTCGTCAGGGGACATGAAGAGCTGAAAAAGGGGCACCGTACTCGTTAGCGCCAACTTCGCCTGTTGTTTTGGTTAACGTCAACAATGTACGTAAGTTGCATAGATATGAAATCCTACCCGACTCTCGTAGACAGCATCAATAAAGGTAATGAACCTTCTCGCCAAGTCCCTTTCTCGGTGTGTCATACCCGGTACCCCCGTGATAACAAAAGCATGGTAACTCTTCATCAGCTCGAGATAGTCGGCAGCGCCGGTTGCTCTTCCAATCAGTTCGTCGAACTTAAACATGGCAGCACTGCCACTAGCTTTGGGAATCTCGATATTCCTTCCCCAAACTTGCTGGGTATCCGCATGAGGTGGATCGTTCTCGAAATCTCCAAAGAATCGAAACCACCTATCAGCGTGGGTAACAGCAGCTTTGTCCAGAGGGTGGTGATAAACGCCAGAAGGTGGCCGCGGTATCTTTCTATAATCCGTCGTAGAGTCGAGATTTAGGACCCTAAGACTCGTCTTAAGCAAATTTATGCAGGGGATGAACGACTCGCGTTGAATGCCATTTTTGTACAGGTCATTGGGGTGCCGGTTCGAGGTAGTAATGAGGACTACCCCGTGAGACATTAGACTCTCCAGTAGACTGCATTTCATCAGATGTTGCTGCTTCATAAGACAGTGGCGCCGCTTACCTTCTCAAAATCATAGCATCAGCAACATCTGTACATTGAAATTCGTCGAAACAGAGCACGCTTCCCTTTTCAGCAATATCAGCAGCCACATATTGAACAGCATCTAGATCGGTTCCGTGCTCCATCTTCATCGCATGCAGTCTCTTATGTACATCCTGCATGAAATTGTGAAAATGTATGCGCGTCTTCGAAGTAATATTATGTGGCAAAGTATCATAAAACATATCCATCAACATCGTCTTCCCACTACCAACATCTCCAAACATATAAAGCCCCTTCGGTAGGTTCGCAGGTAACTGAGTACGTTTTTTGGGAGGCTTGCGGTGGAACAAAGACCCCAAAAGGGACCGCGAAGGTGGTTTCAATGATTCGATGCTTGGGTGCGCGACCTTAGGGGCATGGTATTCTTTAAGCATATCGTGAAGATCTTGAAGACTCTGCACGATTCCTGCCATTCATGAATCTCAGCACGGGTGCCTCACAAGAGCTTGAAGATCATACCTCGCTGGTGCTCATCCTCTCGAAGCTGGCTTTTTCGTACTTGCTCATCGTACTCATTAAGAGGACCCCACATATCGGGATTTGCTGGGGCAAGCGTCAGCCCGCTTTCGTTGCTGCACATTTCTTGCAGCCCTACAATGGCTCACTGTGGCCATGGCCCTGTCAGATCCTGATCCCGGCCTCTGCATCTGTAATGCTCTCTTGAAAAGCGCTCTTCTTCTTGGTGGGACACTCCCAACATCACGTTCTCCCAAAAATACCTTTGACGCAGATTTCCCGAGACATTCATGGCATAAGGTCCGGCGAAGCCCCCAAGCTGTCGTCGAGCGCAGCTCAACAAGCGCATGTCGAAAAGCCAATAAAGGCACTGTCGGCACTGCAGGTCCCATTTGCTGTAAGTGGAACCTTAAAAAGGTTCTTCCAAAAAGAAGCAAGAGCTATGCGAATAAGGTACTCTATGAACATGGAGCATTCGCATTTGTGACCTTGTCGAGCTTGTTGGACTGAGAACGCTTCGGGGTTTTCGGCGTTAACGTCCTCAACAGAATTGTCTCCACTATTGACATGAGTACCTTAGATACCTTACTCTTCACCAGGCTCAATTACGCAATAAGTAGGAATCATGTATAGAAAACACATGTAAAGCGATCATAGCTACCCATATGCTTGTCCTCTGTGGTTTCGCTCTGGTTACATCGATATGCCTCACTCACCTCCCCTCCCCGCAACCTCAAGCCCCTCTGCTTCGGGCACTACCTTCTACGGCAGCAGCATCACCGCCCCTGCCGACCTCATATGGACCACGCTTCTCGACTGACAAAAATACATCTGGAACACTTGCACCCCGAAACCGCGGGATTCTTATCCACTACCCAAGCGCTCCAACCGGGCGACATTGGCACCGTCTCCGTCTGCATTACACCCACAATCTTCGAGCACGCCCCACGCACGTGCAAGTGACGCTTGTAGAAAACGCTGCGCATAAGTTGTGTTGGAAGGGCATCGATTACCCATCTTAGGCGTTCAGGCCGAAGCGGATGCAGGAGGTTGTGGAGCTGGGAGTCGAGAAGTGCGAGTATAGGAGCTGGGAGACAGTCGGGGGGCCGGCGGCGTGGGTGGTGGCATATATGAGGCCAATAGGCGGTGTCCTGAGGAATTAGAAAGGTGTGTGGAAAGCACGGTTAGGAAATAAATCTAGCTGTCAACGGCGGAAGTCCCGACGGCTCAGAGACTGAGGGGAAGCGATCTTTCAAGGATTTTGATATCTCCATAGGTATTTCGCATCCTGGCTCACTAACTATCAGTGATTTGGCTCCACATACGCCTTCCCACCGGAAGCTCCTTCACAATGCTTGCATAAATCCACCGACATTTAGAGTAGACAACCTGGCAAAACAAGATGACCGCATACAGTCCACCGTATGATAGGTATTATTGAGAAAGAGACCCGAACGCCTGCGCAAGCTTCCAATGGGACAAGCCAACAACCAAGCGGACGTTTACCTTCATTCCTTGCCCAAACACACGAGAGATTATGCACATTGAACAAATAGCGTCAATTTCTGGTTCCTGCTCAGCGCCACATCCAGATCTCGGTCGCTCAACATTTCGCAAAAGGTCTCCGTGGGCTCATCTTTGTATTGTACGATAATATCATCCGAAATCTTCAGTCTATCTCTCAACTTCTCCTTCAAGTGCAGGTAATCAATTTCGCTCGGCACTCTTATAGCAATCATTTCATTTTCGAAGCTGACTTTGATTTTCAGCGCGCCGGATGCATTGACATTGGTGGTCGAGTTATTGGGCCCTGATGAGTTTGCGGAAGCCTGTGTGATAGAAGATGGTTGAGGCTTGACTGTATTCTGATATTGATAATCCGGTTGATTTCGGTAATGCTGCTGTCCTTGAGGGACCCCGTTGCCGGCAGGTGTCGAAATCTGGTTTCTGTGACTGCCTTTGTGCGGCGGTGGTCCCATGGCTCCATATCCATTCGCACCATTCATCTGCCCTTGAGATGATTGCCTGGATGCTGTGCGTGACAGACTGCCGGTAAAGGATGATTGCTGCGATGCACTCGAATGCCGGTAATCTTCAGTGACCCTCTCAGGGTCCAGCTCGTGGTCTCCCTCACGGGGAGCGAACAACTCCCTCACGAGAGCGCATTGTGAGATGTACGGCGGCAATGCAAGAAGCTCCTTGACGTATTGATTGAGACTCTCTCGCCTGCCATTCGAGATGGCATCTGTTACATAAGTGACCGGCCCAGGCATGAACGGCAACACCCTCTTGCCGCCGGGTGGAGCGACCGATTCGTTGGGGAACTGCTGAAGAAGAGCAATCTGAAAATCGTAGAACTTCTGGTAGATGCGGGAGAGCTCCCAATGTCGCCCATCTTCCATTTGACATTCGATTATGTACCAGTATTTGTCATTTTCGAAAATGTATCGCGGTATCGAAGCAGATATCGGGGCAAGCCCGGAACGTTGTGATTGTCTATCATAGCCATTCTGGTTACTCCTGGATGGCTGCCTGTGATGGAGACCCTGATTCTAGAAGTCATAATTAGTATTGCCCTACGTGAAAAGTTGCTCGGAAACGTACGTATGGACTACCATTACTTTCATTGCTAAGGCTCATCCTCTCCAAATCTTTCGAGCCCGGGTTAGCTGTTTCAAATTTCCCCAGCGTAATGCTACTGTTCTTATAATCGGCGGCCATCTTCTTCCATTCTTCCACTTTGGGTACTCCTGCTCTTGTGACAGCGCCTTGAGCGTCTGGCACGGCCTGTCCTGTGGACATGTCTCTTATCTCGATGAAGGATACCGGTATCAGGCCGGGGCCACCGAGTCGTCCGATTGGCTTGGCCACAAACCATTCTGGATTTGATTGGGCAATCACGATGATAGCTTCTCCTGCTTTTGCTTCCAGCTCGTCTGGTCTTTCAGCGCTGAAATCGTACTGGACGATTCCGTACACCATCGCCCCCGATCCCTTCCCTACGCTTGGCATCCTGCTGTGGCCTTGTTTCCGTGGTCCTGTAGCTGATTCCTGGCGAGTGTGAAAAGGCTTTTCGGCGTATCCTGAATCATGCGACAGGATAACATTGCTCGAGCCTGAAGTTGCCGAGCCCCCGCTCTGTCTGCCTCCTTCCGTCTTTCCAATCACCTCAAAGTATGTTACTGGAACCAGTCCCCGGGCACTTGGTATTAGAGGATTGCACGCCTCGTACCAATTTTGGTCGTCTTCTCTGCTGATAACGTGAAAGAAATCGCCTTTAGCAAAGCCTAGCTCTTGCGTATTATTGGGATCTGGGTTGTAATCGAAAAGCGCTTTGATGACCTGGATGGAGTAGTAAGCTGCTATGTCCTATTGAGAGGTGCGAAGCGCAAAGAGCACACCTTCTTAGGGGGAACTATGGCGAGGGCGCTCTTGGGCGTTAAGGAGGTGTGGTTCACTTGTTTGGTATCTTTCTCGCCTTTTATGGACCGACGAATCGCTTTCATGTTTCGGCGATCAGCGTTGTGCCTTGATCCTTGATTTTGGCACCAATGAATTTGAATGTGCAGAGAATTGAGGATGATCGTCATGCGACTAGATGACAGCGACTAGTATTCGCTGAGTTAAGGTGGGTAGCTATAGATGATTGATTAAATGCAAGAGAGCAAAGGATTTTATCGTGCTGATCTGCAAGTTGGGATCAAGGATGTAGTAGTGAATAATAGGAAGTAAAGTAAGGAAGTAAGTAGGTAAGTAGTGATGACTGATGAGGGGTGGCAGGATCATGGATGGTGGATTGTGGATGATGGCAGGGTGCTTGTCCGCCGCGCCTTGTTCTTTCGTCTCCTTCCCAGCCGCGCTTATCGTTATCGATACGAGTAGGGATTACACTTGTACATTTGTACAGTCCGGACTCTGGGTGAGTGAGTGAGTGAGTCTATTCAGGGAACATGGGGCGGAGGTAGGATGGATTTTAGGATTGATTGATTGATTTCTGAAGCAGTGGAGCTGAGTAAGATAAGATTGGTAGGGAAGGTTCTTTCTGCGGCGAGGATGGAGGATGGAGGTGCGAGGCCTTCCAAGTTCTGCCTTGCCAGGCGAAATTCTCCTTCTACCCTATGAGTATGGGGCTATTCGTACCTAAGGTAGGTAGATAAGTATGAGTGTGAGCCTGTGAGGTACCTAAGATAAGTAACGTACGTGGTCAAGTGGTTGTAAGGTAAGGTATTGGTGGTATAAGTACCTTGGGCGCTATCATAGGTCAAACAATGTCATGGTCCTCGTAGTGGAGAACCCAGTAATAATGTAATGCCATGTAATATGCTACTTACTACGTATATGGTAGGTACTTTAAATATTTAGAATGGTGATCTGACAGTCAGCCTTGTGTATTAGCTGGTTCCCCATAGGCGATCACAGGGCACTTTTCTTTTCCTGCCGCTTACCAGACAACAGCAATAGCACCTACCTTACCTACCGAGGCGGCGCCTAGGGATTATTTGCACAATCTTACTTTAGTGGCCCATCATTCTTCTCGGTCAGACCTTCACACCAGATTATAATAGCAGCACTTTGCGTTACCAGAATTGCTTCTTTGTTCATGCACCCTACTACGATTCTATGTCTCTTGACTCAAGTGGCAAAAGTACCTTGGCAATGCCATTGCCACAAAGTTCCAGTCCCGTGGCAAGCACTGCATGTTGTTTGAACTGACATGCTCATGAAGAACACGTGGACTCCGCTAGATTCCAACCTCGCGTATCCCTCCCATCCTTCCTGCGTGCCTCCTCCACAGACACCCCCATTCCAAGTCCTAATGTGTCTGAAATTGGAGTCGCTAAATCCCTAGATATTAGTAATGATATGATATCTAGGACCCCCAAATACCATGTAGCCGTGAGCGACCGACAGTTGGAGGCGAAGGGAAGCTTTGCTAAGGTAGCCAAGATAATGAGAGCACGAGTGGGAAGAAGAATAACAGAAGACGACGAACAGCCTCAGTGCTCTGAGAAGCCCTCGCGTAGCGTTCGAAGAAAAATTAAAGAGCGGAATGCTTGGCAATAACCGATGGCAGGATGACCCAAGGGCTTAGCAGATTCATATCTGGCCCTTGATGTCCACTTTCTTGAACGCAGCGTTCCTGGCAGTCTCGAAGAATCTCAACGCCTTGCCAGTAAGAAGTCTCACTTCGGCGTCGCGTTCCTCAAGGAAGGATTGACCGCCATGATCACATATAAATCTTGCGCTCTCATCGTCGGACTCGAAGCCGAGCTCCTCTGTGAAGAAGCGCAGCTTTACGTCCGGTTTGTATCTGCAGAAGAGGTCAGCGATGCGGAGAGGCAGGAGGGTTACCACATACGATATGCATATATTTGACAAGGCATGCAGACGTTCACGAGCCACAAACATATCCATTAGATACGCGCCCATGTTTGGGGTGTCCAAATATAATTGGAAAAAGCGATGGTAACTTCCTAGAGCAAGCGCAGAGCGGGCGTCTAGTGCGTGCTTTACTGCTGGATCTCTTTTCTCTGCGGGTGTTAGATCTGCCAATACGTCGTTCATGTCCGTCCGATTGGAGGTATGAATGAAATAAAGTATACGATAAGCCTTGAACTCCTCGGGATGTCCCCCAAGATGCTGCGAATACAGTGCGCGCAACTGCGTCTGGCACTGATTATACTCACCCAAATCCCCTTTTTCCAGCGCGATCCTGGCATGTATCTCGTAAACACTGACAGTAAACTCCGTCTTGATATGCTGGACTGTCAAATCTTGACGCAAAGATTTGAACTGATCACAAATGTATGAGTAATTGTTCTCTTTCTTCCACTTCCTCTTAAGAAAATCAAGGGTTTTCTCGAGCACGGGCAGCGGACGGACGGTATCAGGATTTGGAGCAGATGTGAGACGGAAATATCTTTTCTCAAGATCCTGAGACCGACCAACAACGGGACCATGGTCTACATCTGGTGGAGCGCTGGCCTTGCTTGGGGTAAACGCTTGCTGGGAGAGATATGCAGGCTGGCCGCCCTCAAAGCGTTTCTTCCGGTTGGCCAGGTTTTGATGGGACTTACTTGATCCTTCCCTAGCTACATCATTACGCTGGCGTTTGTCCGGGTGAGTGACTCGATCTTCGAAAACATTACGCGGATTAGCGATCCGCCATGGTGGTACCTTCTCCTGGCCGTTCTGGGATATTTCCATTTCGGAAGACTTTCTCTTCGTTGACAGTGGATCAGTGCTTTTCACATTAGCTTCTTGCAGGCTCAGAGGCTCGAGACCGTTCCCCCAAGGTGGATTGGGAGACATTAGAACAGGTCGAGCACGTTCCTCCAAGATCATTTGCTGGGGCAGTGGCAGTTTCACCCAATCGGTAGTGCCTAGAGTGTTATTTTCCGCTGAGTTTGATATGATTTTCTTCAGTTTGATTTCCATCTCTTGTCGGGGGATACTGGCTATAGTGTTCTCCGTAGCGAATGCTCTCTGTACATAATGACGCACAGATTCAGGCCAATCTCGTTTTGCCTTCTCTGCAGCTGATGGTGGAGGTGATGGTGTTGATGATGGTGCTGGTGCTGGTCTTGCGAACGTTCGTCTCACCGAGACTGGTGTAAAGGCCCCATGGGCTGAGACAGAATCAGAATCATGAAGTGCAGTTGAGGTGGAGAAGTTGGACACACAAGACATTTGATGAAATACGTTGGGACTTGCTCGCCAAGCCGAGTCTGCTATGTTCATTGAGGAAGGTTAAAGATGGCGAAAGGTATGATGGGAAGGTTCTAGAAGAGACAAGGTATCAACAGGAGCAGGCTCAGGATCAAGTAGTTAGGCAGACGTGTTATTCTGTTGTGATTATTGTAGGAAAAGGAAGAGAAGTAAAGTAAGAGCCGAGAGAGCCAAGGAGTGGAAGTGGAGATTCAGATCTATGCCTAATGAAGTTACTATCAATCATGGGCTGCTATACCTAGTTACGTTAGTTCAAGCCGCGGATCTCATTTGCAAGGCAAGGAAAGAAGATAGCAATCAGCGGGCACGAGAGCGTCACTTTTGCTGAAGCCATGATATGGAATGTTCCTCCAGCCCCTGGATCTCACCACTGCTCTTCGGCCAACCTTGCTCCCTGACGAGGTACTACTCTTCGTTCAAGATGCAGTTGGCCTATATGAAGGGTGCGGTTCCCTGTACCCTTGGAGGGCACACTCTAATCCCAAGATCTGAATAGGAAGTATAAGATACCTGGCCTCCAAAATGGGCATGCGTACCTTACAACGTATCGAGCCTGTTACGTCGATAATTCGGAGCCTCGGAAGAACTCCGTGGCCGTCGAATTGAAGAGCGTTGATAGATACGAGTTCTACGTAAGCAGAGAGGCCTTCCAGGACTTATCACAACCATACTAAATACATGCAGGCAGGCTTCTTGAAGTCCTCTGCTAAGATTACTCTGCACCCCAAAGCTCCCAAGCGTGCATCCGTCCAAAGTCGAAGTCACTCCACTATCCCAAACCCTCAGAGGGCGGCACAATCTCCTTCGCGCAGCTCGACTGCAACCCCAGTACATCGCGGACCAAGCCCTTTCTCAAGCCCAGCGCCAGCATCCAGCACTCCCAGATCAAACACTGCGACATGGGTTTGCACCATTTGCTCCTTCTCCAACCCAATGCCGGCGAATTTTGATCCAGCAACTGCAAACTCGAACGCACCTCTGCCCGCATGTGTGACCTGCGGGGTCAAGCCTTCCTTTCCACATGTGCTCAAAGCATCCATTGCGAATGCTGCAGGGCGTCAAGGCTCTCAATTTCAGAGCCAAGCTCCTATACAACCACTTTTAGAGAGTCATGGGCAGTACAGTGAGAACTCAAGCATCGAGTATATTGAAGCCCAGTGGCGTGGAGAATCTGCTTTGCCAGCAAGGTCCAGGTTCCAGTGCCCTCGATGCACCTTCCTGAACCATCCGTCTTTGCTCGCCTGCGAGCTGTGTGGAGGTCCTCTCCTTTCGATGGAGTCTAAAGCGGCAGATGTTCTTGGAGAGACCATTGGACGGCCTGAATCCCCTGGTCCAAGCCTAGATGGCGCAAGCCTTGGCATCGATAATGACACAGAGTGTGTAAAATTCTCCTTTCGCGCGGGTGGTGAGAAGATCTTCCACGAGAGGCTCAAGGGTGCTATGGTGCAACGTAAATGGCTTCTGCAGAACGCTCCTCCAGTCCCAGATTCGTCCCCAGGCAACTTTTACAGCACAACGATCGGCATTGATGGGCAAGTCCGACAACCAGCTGAGAAAGCAAGAACAGTAGGAATCGCTGGTCTTGAGCGTCAAGGTCTCGAGCTCCGGAAGAAAAACGAAGCAGTTATAGGTTCTGCGTTCGAAGATCTTGACGCCCTCATGGCCTCGGCTAAAGAAATTGTTGCTCTCGCCGAAAGCTTTTCGAAGAAAGCTGGCGGAGAATCAGCGGACGCTAACCAGCTCATCGCGGAGTCTGCCAAAGCGTTGGACATGGTAACAACCAAAGACATGCTTGGATCCAGTGCCGGCTCCGAATCCCTTTACCTATCCGAGATGTCTCGCAACCTTGCTGAGTACCTCACTGATGACCGTAAGGATATTTTGCGGAAAGAGGGAGGCATCATGAGTCTCGTCGATCTCTGGGCCGTGTTCAATCGCGCTAGAGGTGGTGTGGAGCTGATTAGTCCCATGGAGTTCGAAAAGGCAGCTCGGTTGTGGGAGAAGCTCAAGTTGCCCGTGCGACTACGGCGGTTCAAGAACGGACTCTTAGTTGTTCAGCAAGCAGATCGAACGGACGACAAGACCATAGCACAGCTGCTCTCCTGGCTTCAGGAGCTCCACAAGTCCTCTGCTAGTTCTGAGTCTGATCGGGGTCACGAGCCTTTTGGACGAGGCATTACGGCTCAAGAAGCAGCGCAGAGGTTTGGATGGAGCGTGGGCGTGGCAAGCGAGGAACTGGAGATGGCAGAGGAGAAAGGCGCTCTTTGTCGAGAGGAAGGGGTTGAAGGGCTGCGGTTCTGGGAAAATTGGATGGTGGAGGATCAGGATGACGATTTCGACGACCAGATCAAGGTCGATCCGTTTTATGAGATTGATCCAGTGATGAAGAACTTGGAAGAAATGGGAATCTTTTAGCAGCTGCTCTAGATGAGTCGTGGATTATAACTACGACACAGACGAGGAGCGTTCTGGTCGCCCTTCCTGACTTGGGGAGAGCAAGAAACCCGCAAAGATGTGCTTCTTCTTTTCAGGTCTCTTTCCCCAATGTTACTATTGAGACACGGAGAGCTAGGTGCAAAGACATGCTCCTTTTCAGGTGTTTTCCCTGGAAAGAATACCCTGCGTACGGCAACAATCCCACGCCTCCTCTATCTTCCCTCTGTTTTGTTCTCTGCTTCAACGAACCAACGGGTGCCAGCCCCTAAAATCGCTGCCTCTTCCAAGGTAGCACTCCCTAATATTCTGATAACAGACTGGGCTCGCCTCTTCTTTTAGTCCGCCGAAACAGCATATTTGCACACCATTTAATTACTACATAGGTGGGTAGCAATCCAAACATTTCTAGCTTCGTGGCTCCAACCCAATAAAATTGACTGGCTCAAAAAGTTCCCCTACGGCCCCACGTACATGCATCGGCAAGACTAACAAGAACGATGTTGAGCCTGCTGTCTTCGATGGGAACATATTTATGTGATAGGATTCCTCGGTGGGGAAGCTTGACGCTGAGGAGGATGAGATAGCCCGGCAAATCGAAGTCCTTGGGGGCCTCTTATAGCTATCAGGAAGGAACAAAGGTCGTTGGCTAGAGTGCATATGAAGAGTAAAGACGCTCTTTCATTGATACCTCAAGTTGTTGATCAGTCTTAGCCTATATAATGTTGTCCACGTCGCATTTTATTCAAGGCGGAGTTGCGGTGGTGGAAGACAGGGCGCAGCTTCTCCCCACTGCCTACCGAGTTCCGCAATACAGCCCCCCCGGCTCGAGCGCCTCTCCTTTGCATCCTGGGACAGTTCAGCCCTGAGACTGTTGCGGTACCTGACGACGCAACATGCAAAGGCGGCCACTCGGCGTTAGGTAAGGAACGGCCAGTGGCGCACCGGGAGCTGGGAAGCGTTCAAGCATCATATGGTTTCGGCCTGCAGAAATGAACAGACAATATTCGCCGAAATCTTGCCCCGGTGATTTATTTGACTAGTAGTACCTACGCAAGGATGGCCCAATGGCAGATGGCGGGAGGGGAGGGAGAAAGGCTCGATGTGCGAGAGTGTTGCAGGATCGATGCAATGCTGGGAGTGCTACATGCATCATCTCCGTTTCGTAGCGCTCGCCTCATGCAGATGTGGATACTTGCAGGAAGCAAAGTGCAAACGTTACAATGCATCCCACTAGGATTAATATTGTTTGAGGCTGTGGAACGAACAGGTAGAGGCCTCGTGGCGTATAAATTTAAAATTTAAAATTTAAAAAAAAAACAACAACCTTCCGCATTATTCTCGCATGTTCGCCGGGGTGAGTGAGTGAGTGAGTGAGTGAGTGAGTGGGACACTGCCCATCGTACTCGTACTTATATAAAGTCAAAGTACCTTACCTTGCCAGCTTTTAGACTTACTCAATATATCTTAGCCAAGCGACGGGTTGCATTGTGTCTATGCCCTCTGTATGTTATGTATGTATATGTATAGAGTGGTGGAGTAATTTACTAATTTCCGGTGTAGAGTAGAAAGATTGATCATTGAGGAGATTAATAAGGTTCTGACAGCGGCATGGTCATCATTAAGGGTAAGGTACTCTCTATTGACTGATTAGCCTGATCAACTTAGGTATTTGGCTTGGCCAAAATACCCTAGCGCTGCGGGCTGCGGGATATTATGTTAAGCTACGTATGTACCTACTTCAGGTCACCTTACCACACCCCCCCCCCCCCCCCCCCCCCCCCCCAACCCCCCCAAATCCCCCATATCTATCAATCAAAATCCGTTACTTTGCCTATCAACTTCCCTCCCTCCATTTCATCCTGACATATCACTAACTAAAAGATCGCCTTGCCACCTTTCCTTGCTATGCCCCTCTATGCATATTCAAAGGCGACCAACTACTCGACCTACAATCTTCTACTTGTCCATCAACCTCTGTCCACAGGATAACTTGCCTCTTCGATAGCCCGACCTTTTTTGGACCGTTGCTCTAATAATCCATTCAAAAGAAATTGCACCATGCCCTCACGAGTAACGCAGGCCCGGTCGATGTATAGCAATAGCAGCTCGAGATCCGACTATAGCGATCGCTCAAGTTTTTCTGTGAGCACAGCGCCGACCGCGCACAGCGAACGGCCATCAACACACCAATACAAGACCATCGGCAACCCTCATGACCAAGATAGCCTGGACAAAGCGCAATGCTCGCATCTTGGCTACCTCGAGCCCAAGACCTCGGTGGACACCTACGGATCTACCAATTCATCAGTCGAAGACCGAGGCGATGACCTCCCACCCTTTGAGGTACCGGAAGTCTCAGACTATCCGTCAGAGACTCTAAGCTCATCGATTCTCACGTCTTCGCCCGAGGAGTTCGCCAAGTACTTTCCGTCAACGCAAACGTTGTCCATCAGACACGATGACAGCACGATGGATGGCAACATGAACCTGCGCATCGACACCGAAGCTCGGACCTTGGACGGGAGAACGATCGACCTTCAGCTTTTCCACTTGCGCATGCATGACTTGAAGCGTCGGGAATTTTCTCTCCGGAGATACTCCAGGGATTCTGGGCGAGAGATCTGCCATTCGAGTAGGAAGTACACTAAACCATCTGTCATACGAAGGCCGGGGCTCCAACGGTCAATGAGCAGTGCTTTCACAAGCTTGCGGTCAAAGTCTGAGAGCAAGACAGCTACAGCGATGAGCTTGAACCGGCATGACTCTGGCTACGGCTCCTTGCATGGAGATGACGCGGAGGAAGATGTAACTAGCCAGTCGCTAGGACCCTCGAATAGCATCCCTATACCAACGAATACCACGCAACTTGAGTTCTCGAATTATGCACATCTTGAGATCAAACGTCGAGGGGCCAGCGCGAGCAAAGGATATGAAATGGAGTACTGGGGGACAAGATACGCGTGGAAGCGAGCCATGGTCAGATCAGGCCATTGCGAAGAAGTCTCGTACCATCTTGTTGACACGAAGACCTCAGCATCCTTGGCACACATTGTACAAGTTTCCCTGAGTGAGTCGAAGCGACGTGAAGAGACGGCAAAAGGGGGTTGGGTGCCGCCGTGTCAGATGACCCTTGAGCACTCGCTGCTTGAGAGATCAACCGATCTGGCCGAGTGAGTGGACCAGCCTTTCCCAGAAGGAAGGCGGAGTACTAACAGTCTATAGTGTGATCATGGCTTCGGGTCTTGTTGTGCTGGTGGACGACAGCATAAATCGGCGGTGGCATCCGAAAAATAGGCGTATCCCAATGACTGTGCCAATGCTCACCAAACCCCCGTTCCGCACGAATATGGAATCCGTCGGACCCAAGCGTCTGATTGACGAGGTGTTTCACCGTAGGGAGAAGAGGGGCGGGCAACGGCCTATTTTCTTACGACAGAAGACATACTGACTTGGATTTACCGTTGAATGTCTGATGTCGGATCTTGTGTCGGTGGCATAGGTGCTAGGATGCATTTGCGATTGATTTAATTGCCCGCGTTTTATGACATGTACCACCATATCTTGTAAGATTAAGCCTTAGGGGAAGACATGTTTGGAGCATTGCAGATGGCCTAATGTTATATGTACTACGTAGGATATATTAATATTGAATAAAGCGGCTCGGCTCTGAATTTACATCTTACCTAAGGTGTTACCTTAAGGTAGGATTGAACCTAAGGTACCTTACCTTATTTGAATTATTAGTAAGGTAGCTTAGAGTAGGGCAAGACAACTAACTACCTTACCTACGGGCTACCTTACATCTTTTTTTGATGACAGGTGAGAAACATTTTGTATAACTAGTTACCCAGTTGTATATTCGTACTTTTGTATCTTATATTTGTACCTTGCCTTGCCTTTGGTGCCTTTGATGGAATCCCAGCAATTGGAAAAAAGCTTCTTTTTCTTTTACTTCTTCTTCTTCTTCAAGATGATGTCATCTCAGCCGCGAGTCATTGTTATTGCCAATGACCCATTTCCAAATTGCAGCCCAACGAAGCCCGACAGACTCGTGAGCTTCAATGTCAATCCAAAGCAATTTATCTACCTTACAACTTACCTTACCTACTGCGCGGCTGCCTTAAACTACAAGGCAGTGGCGCCCGCGCGCTCCCTCCCCACCCACCCCCCCCGCCCCGAATCCCCCGAATCAATACCCCATATTACCTATTCTATTCCCCGCGGCGACTCGTTTCTTCCCTTCCGAGGTCCCCCTTCATCACACTTCCGACAATTCCCACACGGACAATTTCCCACATCCACAGGGACAATCAGCGGAGATTTGGCAAGTTCTCAAGATATGATAGGGGCAGAGCATGGTTCGGGGAAATATCAACGTCCCTACGAACAAGCTTATGTTCTCTCGGTATTCAATCAAGAGGCGCCATGTTGTTTCTTACCTTAAAGTAATGAATGAATGGAAAGAATTCAACACCAACCTACCACCCACCACCCACCACCCAAACCCCAAGACCCCAAACCCCAAACACCCCAAAAACCCCCATGTTCCAATTCAAGCTATCCCTCTACCCATCTACGAATCATACATACCACATGGTTTGGACTTATGCAACCAGTCCTCTTGAATTCCTATCTTTTCCTATTTTTTTCCCTAACTAATTTTTTCCCTATTTTTCCTCCCTATTTTCTCACCCCTCAGCCTTTTTCTCACACACTCGCAACCCGGCCCTCTTTCCCCTTTTCGGCCAAAACCAAAATCCGCTATCCGCCTACTCCTTCTTTCTTTCTTGCTTTTATCACTCCCCGGAAACTATTAAACACTGCTGCCAGCACACCCTTGGCTGTCCCATGGACCTGATTCGGCTCTTGTCTGGGAACAGAATGTCCAGCCTACCGCTCATATCCAAAGGGCTTCGAATCATGCCCGTCTCAAAACTTTACTACACAACCTCATGCATCTCTTTCCTTTCATCTAGTCCTCTTCTACTTTAGACCGTTGCCTCACGGCTGCCTACCTCTCATGTCTTTCCCTCATCTTGCCTTGTCTCTCACATTCTCATCAAGCTTCTCGCCAACTGGTCCTTCCATCCGTAACTCTGTACCAGAACCTACCCTCATTTACCCTTTCCTTCGTCCAGGTCTTAAGAGAGCCCCACTGCTCTTTCGACCCAACATCCAGAACAACTGCTCCATCAGCCTCCTTCATCCCCTCATCCCACTCTACCAGCCCTTACGTCAGGGTATCAACAACTTCCTACTCCAATGTACCAATATTACTCGCCTTCAGTCATCAGAGAAAAGCCATCTTCAGCATCTACGCTACACGATCGACCGATGATGTCAACCTCCTCTACTGCGTCCAGCAGTTCCGGCGTGGCCCAACGCTCATCGACCTGGCAAGACAGACTTCAAGGTTCGCAGGCCCCATGACCTCTTCCTACACAATCCCACAGAACCTCAACAACTCTTGCCCAAAGGGCACCTGGTGTCTCTTGAAACCTAGCCTTTCGACTCTTTCCCCCCATTCCCCAAAACGAGTGCTTTCTCCAGGCAAGATGAAGCCCGCCTCTAATGCCACCTTCCAGCCCACTGCTCCCAACGCCACATCTCATCCCCAGAATACAAAGTCTTCTCCGATCGTCGAGGCAAGCGCACCGCCTGGTCCTGCCACATCACCGTCTCCGGGCTTACGATCCCGGCTCGCTACTGGTACGATGGGCAGTATGTGAACACGGCCAAGGAAGACGCGGCGGAGGCTGCTCTGCAGAAACTGCTGGGGCGGGGGAATGGCGCCATGGGCTCGGTGGGGCAAGGGAGGGTTGTGGGGTGGTAGACGAGTGAGATGTGACGGTGGACGACAACGGGGAAGTATAGAAAATTGTTCAGGATAGTGTACTCCAGGTTTACTAAAGACGACTTGGGGGGAAAGGGGGGGGTCGAGAACAGGGTACATGTGTGAGACATTGCATATCCTTTCGCTGTGAATCTAGGGAAACCCGCATGGTCAGGGAAATGATGTTCTTCTTTGGGGTTGTGAATTTGCAAAGATACCCAGAAAAAGAAATTGATCACTCGTGGGTTGTAATTGGTGGGACCCTTTACTCTGTACTTTATAAAATGATTGGGCAGGAACCATCTTTAATCTTTTCAGCAATGTGACGTGAATTTTTGAAGACAACGAATCTATAAACGACAACGTCCATTTCCGAGACCACCGGTACTGGCTAGTACCGTGGTTATATCGAGGAGCAAGATTGTATCTGCCTGATCCCATGTGAACAATGCCCACTTGACTATCGCTACGTGAGAAGATCGACGCCAACCTCCCTCAACGCCGTCACCGCCCACGTCGGCACCCTGGCCATGTCGCCACCGTACGCCTTGCCGAAGTAGGCCTGTAGAAAATCCGGATATCGGTCCTCGACGATGGCTGCGCGGACCTTGCCCATCAGAGAGAGCAAGTAATGCACGTTGTGAATGGTCAATCTACGCCCGAGAAAAAAAATCCAAAAGAACGGTTCAGCTGCATATCCCACGTTGCCCCGTGTGTGGAATTGAAAAAGACTGCGGGTTGAGAGTGAGAAGGGGGGGGGGGGGGGGGGGGGGAAGTGGGATTGGGCGACGCACAGATGAGCACCTGCCGTCTCCTTCGACGCGACATGGTGGATGTAAGCGCGCGTGACGCCGAGACCGCCCTCTTCGGTCGGTCGGCAGCAGGGGCACGGGCAGTCCGCTTCTACGGCGGCGAAGTCGTTGGCGAAGGACGCGTGCCGGAGGTTCAGCGTACCGGTTGAAACGATGGCGTTGCCGAAACGCTAGCGGGGCTCGTTGATCAGCCGGGGTGAAGGGATTGGGTGGGACGGGTGGGTGTTGGGGGGAAGGGGGGGGGAGAAGCGAATACTTACGGCCGTTCTCGTGGGCCAGACGCAGTCGAACATGTCCGCTCCGAGGGCGACGGAGACGAGGAGATCTTCGGGGTAGCCGACGCCCATCACGTAGCGTGGTTTGTTCCGAGGGAGCCAGTCCGTGCAGGCGTTCACGCTGGGTTTTTTCGGGATTTAGCTTATTTTTAAATATGAGTATGGTGTGTTCGTTCAGACATACACTTGACAATAGGAAACCTTGTCCTCTCCGCCGGACAGCCCACCTATAGCTACACCGGGCGTATCTCTCTGGGCCATCTCCTCACAACACACTTTCCTCATCTCAAGATCCAAACCCCCTTGAATGATGCAGAACAGGTTCTGCGTCTCGGGCTTCTTGTGGGCGGCTATACAGCGATCGAGCCATCTGATGGATCGCTCCATTGCCTCTCTCATCCTTGCCGCGTCTGGAGAGGTGGTCGCTATGACGTCGTCGAGTTGCATGATTATGTCTGAGCCTATGGTGTTTTGCAAGGAGATTGAATGTTCGGGGGTCAGTAACCTTGGGGTGGTGTCAATCGAGGTATTTGCCAGAATGCCCGAATATAGATCGCCTTACATTGGGGTTCCATCATGCGGACTTTGGAAGCGCACTCCCTCTTCGGTGACCTTGGCGAGCTTCAGTAGGCTCACCATTTGGAATCTATCGCGAGATCAATTGGAGCAGAAAGCCGCGGTACGTCGTTTCCCAGAGAAGGGAACATGGTCTTTCAGGTAAGGGAATCAAAATGAAAACTCACCCACCGCTATCCGTCAGGATGTTGCCATTCCATCCTTGCAGGATATGTGCTCCTCCAATCTTCTCGAGCGTCTCCTGTCCGGGTTTGAGTCCCAGATGGTACGTGTTGTTAAGACAGAGATTGCATCCGGTCTGAGCCAGTTGTTTAGGTGTTAGGCCCTTGAGCGAGGCTTGCGTTGCAACTGGCATGAACATGGGAAGCAGCACAGGGCCATGGGGAAGCGTTAGGATTGAAGAGCGAGCTTTAGTGGTCTTTCGTTAGAAGATATATGATCAGCATTCGAACGACGGAGACACCCGAATCTTTTCTTTTCCTTGTTCTTTTCTTTTGGGGGCATTGAAGTTTTTGAATAGAAGAGATGCTTGACTGACGGAGCATTTGGCAATGATTTCGAATTCGAGGGCTGGAGATTTTGTAGATGTAGACATGGCTTTTCTGCGTAGGAAATTACGAATCATCTACTAGAGCATGCAACTATACAAAACGTAATGCTGGCGAATGGAAAGGTTTGCTGTCACATATGGGTGACAAATTCCGGTGCCGCGTTTGTGATGCGTATGACTTTACTGAGTGTGACCATGCTGGCGGATTTTGCGCCTTGAATTTGCTGTAAAGTACAAGATCTTCTACAACATGATGAATGAAGTGCTTTTCCGCATGTGCATGAGGAGGGGAGGGATACCTTACCTGAGACGAACAGCCGATAGGGCTAGGACGGTGGACGGCTGCTCGGGTTGTCAGCGCTGGTTTCGCTAGGTAGTTAATCGCCATTAAAGTGCACTACTTTACCTTACCTAGAGTGCAACAAATCTGGAAAAACATGGACTACTACAGGGGTTTTCTTTCTTACAGGCTTACGAGATTGGGATTGGGCGAACAGAGCATCTTACCGAAATATCACTTCCTGTGCTGTTGTAATAATTTGCAAGAGGTTTCTGTTCTGTATGCTATTATGATAAGAGAAGCTGCTTTCAAAGTTCGCCTTATTTACAGCCGACAAAAGTCGAGACAGTGCAATGATGATCCACCTCATGATTTCCCGACCAGACAACACATCCCATGCATGACTAGTCCGTGGCAACAATATTCCCATCCACGCAAGTTGTCCCAGCAGCAACAGGCCCAACGTCAATCAACCCGCCCTGGTCACACTCGAAGAAGGCGCTTCCGGTATCATCGCAGAACAGGTGCCCGTCAGGCGAACAGTCACCGTAGTTGTCGGCTCGAATCTTGTTCTCCAACTCGTCGCAGTATGTGCCATCAGCGACGGGGCCGAAGAATACCTCTTCGTTGCCGTTCGGTCCGGGAGCGCAAACGGAGAAAGTGTCGCAGCTATTGCAGTAGATAGTATATGCCTCACAGGTGTAAATCTGCCTCTCGAGTAGGTTCCCTCCGTAGGATTGGTCTGGGGCTGGTGTAGCAAATACGACCGCGGCAGTCATCAAGAGTCCAAGGAGCGCGAAAAGCATCGTTGTCGCTGATATGTACTTAGGTGTTAGCGTTGACAAGCGCCGAGACCAAAACAGATTGTATGGCTCCCCGTCTATGCGATAAATGTTCAAATAGGGGTAGTGGATAAGCAGAAAGATCCCGGGAATCCGTACTTGCAGAGTGAGAGCGTTGATGTCGGAGGAAGTACTTATATTAGGGCAGCTCGAAATGCTAGCTTGCAAAGATGTACGTTTGCGTTAGTGCTAGCAAATGCTTGTGTACGAAGGATTGAGATAACAGTAGCAAGGAAACGGCCTTATGTACTCGAGGCATTCTTGACGACCAATGAGTTATGACATCGCAGGCTTGCATTTGAACTGTGGAAGACTTGACAAGGCGATAAAAAAAGCCACACAAGCGCTTCCGAAAGATCAACGGCGAAGACCTGGGCAGTTCCTCTTTCCGTGAAGGTTCACATATCCGATGGATGACGCAGTGGATTCCTTTTCGGTGGTAGACTCTCATAGGCAGCTATATTAAGCCTCCGCCGAAGACCGAAATGAGAAATCTGACGCCATTGACTTATAGCACGAGACACTGAAGTTCGTCTTTGAAGCTTCCTTCGTGGCTGACAGGTTGGTCTGTCAATTAGACAATTCGAAGGCTTGACGGCCAAAGGCAAAAACACGGAGAAGACGATATACCGTGGATGTGACCGGAATACAATGAGAGCATAAGGTACTTGTGTGGCGCCCATTATCCAAAACAAAACGACACGGAGTGACGGTGATTCTCAAGGCCATGAGCTTCCGATTGTTGAGATTTAAGGTAAATTCAAAGTATGAGTACCTCAAAGCAACTTACCTTGCTCGCCTTAATCCGAGTCGCATCTTTATCTTCTAGGCGGCGGGTAGAAGGGTAAGCTAGGCTGCTACGCCTGCAAAATGCTATGATGCATTATATTTTGTACAGCTCTTTGCATAAGACACCAAGGTCTCGAAGTAGCTGACCTGGGCTCAATGTTTTCCTGAGTTTAATGCAATAGGTACGAGTGTATATGTGTTCTCGAAGAACGCAGATTACGGTACCTTACTGCCGCTAGAGTACTCCGTAAGGTAAGATTACCTTAAGGTAGGCGACGTACCTTAGGTAGCGTACTCTTAGTTACACGCTAAAGTAATAGACACGCATCAGACGCGATTACCCGCCAAATCCATTTGACAATCAATGTCAACTACAGTAGTATGGTATTGCAAACAAGATTCACATCAAGCTGCTCTTAAGCAGCGGCAAAGCCTTGCAACTGTTGAAAACAATGGAGAACAATCCTGAGACAGCACATTCCCGAAATCCTGCCATGTCAACAAACAATGATCGCCTTTCTTCTACACCAGGCGCAACAGCTTTACCACCTTCATCTCCTAGCCCAATGGCAGTATCCGAAGTGCCTGGAAACTGTTCTGGCCCATTGAATTCCACAAAACCCATCCTACCCAGAGCCCCAAGCTCTGGCTCACTTGGCAGCAGCGAACGGCCTACAACACCTACGTTGCGCAAACCTGGCGGAAGAACCTCGCCGCGGTCACCAGCCTTTCGCCGAACCTCGTCAACCCTCGCAGCTTCACCCAGTAGTACAAATATGGCCGCTAGATCAAATCTTCCCCCACCAGCGGAGGAAGTCTCTCAACCAGCAGCTACAGCGGCTTCTATTGCACACGAACACTTCAAGAAGGAGTTGCAGACGCATGGTGATGGATTCAGCGCGCTACAAGAAGCTCAAACCGTGGTAATTCTTCAAGATGACTGCTACGGTCACCGCTACTCAAGACCAAGGACTTCAAGGGCAACTCTCAGTACTATAGTGGAACGCCCTGAGCGTATACACGCCTCAATTTTGGGCCTAGCAACCGCATATGTCCGTCTTGGCGGACGACATGCAGGTGGGCATGCTGCTCCCGATCCTAAGAGACATTCATCTTCTTTCCCCGCGGTCCCGTTCCAGATACGGAAAACTTCTAGAATAATGTCACTGAGATCTCCTGCTGCGACGCTTATACATGGTACAAAGTGGATGGCAGAACTGAGTGCCATGTGCGATGCGGCAGAGTCGAAACTAGCACTTGGTGGAAAAGAACTCACGCGATCCAACCCAAATGCCCAGACAAAGAATGCTTCCGAAGCGGAGCAGCCGAAGCTGCACGAAGGAGACCTATATCTCTGCTCAGGGTCTCTAAACGCTTTAGAAGGGGCTCTGGGAGGTGTCTGCGAGGGGGTTGATGCGGTCTTCAAGGAACAGGGACCGAAGCGAGCATTCGTTTGCATTAGGCCACCTGGACATCACTGCTCTGCTGAAATGCCATCGGGATTCTGTTGGCTCAACAATGTGCATGTTGGGATTGGCCATGCTGTGTTGACCCATGGCTTGACCCACGCAGCTATCATCGACTTTGATCTGCACCATGGTGACGGATCCCAATCAATCACATGGTCCCATAACGCAAGAATTTCTTCACTACCAAAGAACACACCAATATCAAAGAAGACTGCTATCGGCTATTTTAGCCTTCACGATATCAATTCATATCCATGTGAAATGGGCGACGAAGAAAAGGTTCGTAACGCAAGCTTGTGCATCGAGAACGCACATGGACAGACGATATGGAACGTTCATCTACAGCCATGGGAGACTGACGCGGACTTCTGGCAACTGTATCAGGACCGCTACTCGGTCGTCCTCTCAAAGGCGAGAGCCTTCCTCCGATTGCATTCGAATCGCCTTCGTCAAGCGCCAACCCATCCAAAGCCCAAAGCAGCAATTTTTCTCTCGGCAGGGTTTGACGCAAGTGAATGGGAAAGCCAAGGTATGCAGAGACATCAGGCCAACGTTCCTACAGATTTCTATGCCCGTTTTACCCGTGATGTTGTCATGATGGCAGAAGAAGAAGGCCTAGGAGTAGATGGCCGCGTGATCAGTGTACTTGAAGGCGGCTACAGTGACCGAGCCCTGATGAGCGGCGTCTTGAGCCACATCACTGGGTTGACTGCCGCTACGAGCTCATCGAGCCAGCGGGACGTAAGCAACGGGCTAGGCCATGAGATGGGTTGGAGATTGGGGAAACTAGCTATCAATGGTGATGCTCCACAGAAAGTGGAAGACATGCCAAGAGAATCGACTGAAGCTCTTGATACTACGTGGTGGTCTCTTCCCCAGTTGGAAGAAATAGAGACTCTGATCAATCCCCCACAGCCAACAGTAGCTCCTAAGAAGCAGCGAAATGAATCACGACCAACATACACTTCAGTTACCCAGTCATACACCGCCAAGATTATTTCCCCCCCTCAAGTTCGGCGATCGTTCTCCGGCAATGGCGCGTATAATTATCAGACATTGTCTCCTGCGGCGCGGGGGCCAAGCCCTCCGTCACCCGTCGTAGATTGGGCTACAGCTGCGCATGAGTTGAGTAAGTTGTTGGTGCCATCTGATCGTGAGACCAGAAGCTGCAAGCCTGAAGATCTGAATGCCGAAGCAACTCGGGTCAGACGAGATCGTCAATCGAGCGTGGGGTTGCCGGTGGATGGCTATGTCAATGACCTTAAGCGAATGCAGCTTCGGGATCGAAAAGTTAAGCCACCGCAGTATACATCCGATGATGAGCGAGACAAGCCTGTGTCTAGGGCAAACCGCCGCAAAACCATCGCCGATGTCTCATTACTAGCCCAGAACATGGAACCTCCGACTACGGGACATGCCAGCGCTGCACAATCTGAGCAGCGCGCAAGAAGACGCTCAAGCGTGACCTCCAGTTCGGGGTCAATGCATGCCGAGAAAGGCTCAGATTTCAGTCTCGGTTCTACTGATAGCCAGGGACGACGGGAGTCACTTCTCGTCAAAAAGGCGCGAGCTCCTGCGATCCCTCGTCCAGAGATAGTGAAACCTAGAGCCGTCAGAAAGCAACCTGCAAGCTCCGTTGCGCCAAAGAATAGCGTCCAACCAGCTCTGACACAGCCCTCGCATGAGGTGAACGTAGGCCCATTATCAGAGAACGAGGAATTGAAGAATAAGGACGTTGACCAGCTGGTTTCTGGAATGACTCAGATGAGGATCAAATTGAATGTTCCTCCCAAGGAAGAATACGAAGCTAGGCATACAGCATCGAAATCTGCTCCACGAGGACGGCCCAAATCCATGACCGCTAAACCTACAGAGCCTACTTCCCCAATCAAAGCCAAAAGTAAGGCGGTGAAAGTCCCACAAGCCGTGACTTCCGAGGAACCGCTCACGCCTCGACAGCTCCCGCAGCCAACTCCAGCCACGGAACTCACTCCAGTAAAGCCTTTGCAAGGGACAATCCTGCCAGAGCTACGGCTGTCTGCTCAGGAATCTTTCCATCCTCCAACCACATCTTTTGCTGCCCCACCCTCTTCTACTGTTCCCGCATTAGCCTCAGACATGGTAGAATCTGGACCGTTCGCGGCCCATACGCCAAGCAAAGGAATGGAGACGTTCATAGTCCAACCTCAGCCGGCTCAATCGCCTTCATCTTCAGGATTCGCAGGACCAAGTACGCCAATCACGGCGAAACGAACAAGGCAGAACCTTCCCGCTTTCACCTCGACATCTTCCATTTCCTTTGGCAAACAGCCGGATAGTACCAATTCAACCATTGGTCAAGATATTGTTCGAGATAGCATTGACCAAAAGGACTCGGCTCTGCCTGAAACACCAAATTTGAGTCCGCAACCTGTTCCTTCAGCTCTGAACCAATCATCGGTGAGTTCTGATCAACGGTTGGCCTTTGGAACTGCGGCAGAGACCGACTTGAAAGAGGGCCCGCTGTCTTCTGCCTCTATCTGGGACGTCCCCGATACTCCGCAATTTCGAAAACCCTGATAACTTTGTTTAGCCAAGAGATATTCCATCTTAGACTGAGGATGTTTGGTTACAAATGTCCTCTGCTTAGGAATTAGATACCCCATACAGCATTCTTACATCATTACTTGCCCAAAAATACCATAGCTGTCTCGTGAAGCACGGTTTCGAAACCTTAGGCACACCTTGCGGACTGCAGCGAAAGTATTTGGTTTGATGCAATATGCACTTGCAAGAAATCTAACATCACAAAACGGACATCGAAGTGCTCGGTTAGACCATAATCACCCCCGTGCTAATCCATGCAACCTCTAACACCAGCAGATGACGCCCAAATGTGATCACAAGAACGAGAATTTCCGTTGACGCTTTTCATCCAGATACCAGACATAACATTCTAACCCCTCGAACCCTTTCCAATGCTGCTCCCCAAAGTGCTATGGCCGAAAAAGCTGAACTTGCTGCTGACTTTGCTTCCCGTGTCACTGACCCAGTCTGGCACCTTGAGGTGACCGGCTTTGAAACTCATCTTCATCCTGCCCTCTGCTATCATGTGCACAACGTTGATGATGCGGAACGCACTACTGCCTAATGCTCTAAACAGCGCCACACAGGCCACACTCCACAAAATGAATTTGAGATAGAAATTATTAGTGATGTGTATGCTGTTGTAGGCTTCGCTGACTGCCATGGCGAGTATAGCATTCGAGATCATCCACACGACGACCATGTATGTACGGACCGCGCGGTAGTAGTCCTCTTGCTGAGTGGCTTCGCTGACGCCGTCCTTGGGGACTTCGAGTCTGTCTCGGAGATTGCGCAGGGCTTCGTCATAGCCGGAGTCGATGTCTAGTTGCTCACTGGGCATTTCTAGTTCGACGGTATTGCCTTTACCGCTCACGGCTGCGCCGAGATCGATATGAATGACGTTGTCTCCTTTCGTACCCCAACTGACATCGTGCGTGTTGCAGAAGGCATATACCTGCAGTGTGCATATGTACGAGGGCAGGAGAGCAAAGTACTGAGCGCTAGAGGTGAACATGTGCCATGGGTCGAGGTAAAGGAAGGACATGAGGAAGTATATGCCCACCGTGGAGCCGGTGGAGACGATTAGATTGGTGAAGATATTGTTGCCAAGGTGGAAGGAGGTGGTAGGACTTTTGAGTTGTACAACAACGATATATATGGATGCAAAGACGGTGTAGGTCATGATGATCGAGTAAATGACTAGACTGGACATGTACATCTTCTTGGCTCTGAGGGGAAGGTCAGTTGCGTTCCATGGCGATCAATTGGGAAATATGATGATACTGACCCTTGAGGTCGATTACCCATTGACAGGATAAATTGTGTGCAGATCAAGAGGACACAGGCGAAGCGAAGGATCACGAAGATATACAGGCCGATATTGTGGCCGAAGGGATCAAGTCTTGGATCAGAGAGCGATCCAGCAATGAAGTAGAAGGTTAGGTAAAAGTTGGCCTAGGGCTGTCAATCTCCATCCTTCGGTGAATCTGGGAGCTTTGCAACTCACAAGAGAAAAGAAAGTGAAAGCCAAGCTGACGAATTGGTATACAAACTCTATGTGCAACAGAACTTTCCGTGCAATGGAATGGTCCGTGTGCCATATCTGCTTAAAATGCACAAGCGAATAGACTGCGGCAAAAAAAGCTCCGTTGAGCCATCTTCTTCGCTGAGATATAAACTCCGGGACAGCATCTACATCGAGATAGTGTCAGCACAGCCCCTAAGCAAGTATTGGATCACTTACCAGGTACGTCTGTCTCTCCCGTTGCGCTCTTGACATATTTCAGCACCCATCGCTCATCTCTTTTGGCTACCAACTCCCAGCAGAGGATTCGATCTTCAGCAAGATACATATTCGCAGTAAAGACATCGGCATCCTGACCATGTAACGTTTCTCCTTTGAAATACTGACTCAACGGACCATGGCCGGTGGCATCATTCTGGAGTGCATAGTATCGATACGCACTCAAGGCTCCCGGAAGAACAGTAATATAACCAAATACGGATTCAAGAGGCTTGTCGAGGATATTGGACATTTTGTACTCAAAGTTTTGTGAAGCGACCAGCGGATTGAGCAATCCTAACCAACCTTTGCCTTTGGCTGCCTTGATCTCGCCACATGCACCTGCAACGTTGGAGTCGGTATCGAAAGCCTTCCAGAGATGGTAAAGGGAGTTCTCCCCTGGTTTAGTCCCAACGTCGAGCAGGATGCAGACATTGGGACTCAATGCCTTCCCGAAAGCATTGAAGAACCACCGATGAGAATTGAGTTTCTTCTGATTCTTCTCTTTGAGACAAAATATCATCTGACAGGGTACAATGCCTTTTTCGGCTCCCTTGAACTTGAGGTCTGCATCTAGGGAGACCTGGGTGGTGTATTCGTAAACGTGGGCTGTAACCTCTCGCTGGTTGACCAAATTCTTCGCAATGCCATCTTGGTACACCCCCATTGCAGCAAGAGCGTCCAGCGTCCTTGGGTGCACTTTGCGACGACCATCTGAGACAATACAGACGACGATCTTTTGCCATCCGTCTTTTCCCCATGTCCGAGATTTGGCACGGGAGCAGAAATGTGAGATATTTCTCATTACTCCATGCATAGTGCGCGTAAAATCAATCTCATCCTCGTTGTACATGGTAATGCATATGAAGAGCTCTGTATCTCTTGCGGTACTGCCGATGTTCTGCCTCAACTTGTACCCTTTCAGTGTGAAATCATCAGGATCACAAGTCACAGCAGTATACCGCATGTGTGTGAACTCGATGTCGTCCCTTCGTGGCAGAAAGCTATAGAGAATTGTAGGTATCTTGCATTCCAGGATGAGCTCTCCGTTGATGAGTCGTACCTCTTTCTTTGCCATCTGTGCTTGCCTTGCGCCACGTCTCCGTTCTTGCCTTCCTGTTGGCGCAGGGCCGTAATGATCTTCATCTTCTTTTGAATAGAGATCCTCTGTGGAAGTTGACTGGGACTGAAAAGACTCGTAAGACTTGAGGCTTGGTCTGAGATGGTCACTTGAATGATCTCCACTTGGCGGTCCAAAAACATCATCTTCATCTTCATGGATAGGAATTGCGGTAGCTTCGGCGAGATTCCCGGAAGGTTGACTTGCAGCTTGTGGTCCGGAGAACAGTGGTGCAGGAGGCAGAGGCCGTTTGGAACTGCCTCCGTACTTTGAAGATGGCGATCCCGGCCGAGGGTTTCCATTGAGATCTACCGGTTCGTACGCAATGTCTGATGGAGGAGGACGGGATGATTCGGAAGACGTGCGTGATAATTGCGATCTTGTAGGTGAATTGCGGCTTGGGATATAGGGCAGATAAGATGGCGCGTCCGTCGAGGTTGGGGCTAGCCTTGGCGCAGTGTCGAGTATGGAAGGAGATTGCGGCCGTGGAAGAGAAGAAGCGGATGATGACGGACAATAATTTAGATACGTTCGTGGGGGGGACGCGGGCCTAGAGATTCCCGGGGGTAAGCTTTGTGTCTTGAAATGTACACGGACTGTGGCACGACGTGTGGGAGATTCGTTCTTGTTGCCTACTTGGGCAGAACTTGACCATTGGGAGGGGGTTGGATCGGCCTCGTCCTTTTTCAATTGGTCTATGCCTTTTGAACAGTAGGAGTCATTGGCCCTTTGGTTGAGGAGACTTTTCCGCCTTGGACTTGTATGTGCACGGGGGGGTCTGGTGGGAGAAACGTACGAGCGGCGCTCCGTATCATCTTGGGAACTTAGCAGACGCATGGTAGAGCCATTGTTTGGCATACTGGTGGGGGTATTCTCGTTTGGCGTAGTCGAATACGATGGGGGCGCTGCTGAGTATCCCGGAGGACCTCCATTCGGGGTAGAAGGGTGTTCCATCATTGAGGTGGGGTATCAGCTCGGGGTTCGAGAGGTGTGTTGATACCATCAAGCCATGGCGAGGCAATTTCAATGCGTGATAGAAGCTCGGTGTGGGTACCCAAATTACTTGAGTACTCTAAGTGAAAGACTGTAGTAGCAGATGAGAAGATAGGGAAGATGCGGCTTGCACCAACCCCAGTAGAACGAGTTGAAGTCTAGATATTGCCTTACCCGCATCCTGACAGCTCGTTTGGTATTCATCCATGGATTAACCGGTCGACGAGGCAACGCTTCCCAATGGGGAAAGGCCTTTCGCCGGAGTATCGAGTAGGTACCTTATTTTAATGTACATTCAATCTCCTGCGAGTTGTAAGGTAAATTCTGACAATCAATTGAACATCGCAGAATGTCCATGAACAGGCTGTCGCCTACAGCCAATCTCCTCAGGACATCTAGACTATTTTCTTTACCACCACCGCTCCCAAGGCCAAGCTCAGATCTTACGGCATCAGCAAACTTTGAATCCGATACCGCGACTCTGCCATACCCTACTCGTGCTGCCATCGAGACAACCCCGTCATCTCTTGGCCGAGGCGATTGGGGACTCAAAAGACCACTGCCTCTGAAGTCTACAACAACGACCTCCACTCCCACCATCCATATCGACAACGTAGACTCGATCGACCACATTACAGACTTCAGCTCTGCCGCAGATCACGTCCTTACGCTTCGCAAATGGCAAGAAATAGGGACTCCTATGTCAATAGCTGAGGAGAAGACGACAAAAGCGTCAGGGCGGCCACAGCATTATCCACGTAGCGTGTTCGAATCTAAGCATGACAACACCCATCGTGATGACAGTGATCCCAGCAAACAGCGTTGGAAGTACAAAGGCCCCTGGCTGGCTGGAAGGACGGAAGGACAGTTCAAACAATACGTGGAGAAAGATGTAAAGAGGCGCAGGATGGATTTCAAGCGCTTCCTACGTGAGCGACTTGCGCAGGAAAAAGCAATAGCTCGACGGCATGAAGCCACCGAAGGTGGCGAAGACTTTGAAAGTTCAGACCCGGTCTTAGTCTCAGAGGAAGACGTCGAGGTCTACACCAGGCGTCTGAGGAACGACGAGCATGAATTACATGAACTTGTCGAAGAATATCTGGATCTTCCAAGGGACCGAGGCTCTGCAACTAACAGCTACGCCAAGAAAGGGCCACCGACAACGCATCCTTCCGCTGGTCTTTCATATCTTCGGACTGGCTCCCATACATATAATCATCCTTTACTCGGGCCACAAGAAGATCCGGCACCAGTCCAAGCTCGCGTGATCAGACCGCAGACCACAGCTAATAATGCCAAATACGACAGAGCCTTGATTGGAGTAGGCGGTGTTGTGGCGGAAGATGATAGAATAAGATTCACGCGCGATGCAACGGGTATTACAGGCTACAATCCGGATGTACCTGGTGGTGCAAAGGTCTATATTCGCGTTCCTACGAAAGCAAGTGTTGATCCACGTGGAAGAATCAGTCTTTCCACGGGACGAACACTTAACAGGACTTCTGAAAATATTGCCAAAGGCTACTACCACTCAGAGGGACCAGAACTTCCGCCTGCAGCTGTTGATGCCGCTCAAAACCGAGAAACGCCGACATTGACGAGGACCAAGCCTGGAAGGCCAAGAGAGACACACGGCTACGGACTGGAAGATATAGTCGATGAAAAGAGCAATGGGAGAGCTTTACCATTCCTCGGACCAGAAGACGAGCTTCCAGACCTCAATGGCCTTCTGCGACACGGACGTCAGTCGAATCAAAAACGTTGACCTGTTCAACATTTGTAAATCCTTAAATGTTTAAATCATAGCATACTTTAGAATCCCAATTAGCTGCCAAGACCTCTTGAGAATGTGGAACTGCGCCATGACTTTTGTGGTTCACCGTACTAACGCCCACAATATTTCTGCAAGCGAAAAGCCTCACGACCTACTCCCACACCTCGAGCTTGACATCAAAAGCCACAGCAAACATGGTATGCACACCCACGAACTTGTAGTCCAAAGGACAATGCGTTGAAAGCTCACACAAGCTGATGACTCTGCGAAACACAGGGCCGCGTTCGCACGAAGACCGTCAAGAAGTCCGCCAAAGTCATAATCGAACGCTATTACCCAAAGTTGACATTGGACTTCGAGACCAACAAGCGTATATGCGATGAAATCGCCATTATCGCTAGCAAGCGTCTGAGGAATAAGGTGAGTCCAAGCTTCTTTCCTTCGCCGTACGCCGCGGAGTTCCTGTAAGACAGATAGATAACAATCCACTACCAGATTGCCGGCTACACTACTCACTTGATGAAGCGTATCCAACGAGGTCCTGTGCGTGGAATATCGTTCAAGCTACAAGAAGAAGAGCGTGAGCGCAAGGATCAATATGTTCCCGAAATTTCGGCTTTGGACTTCACCCAGAATACCGAGCAAGGGCAATTGGATGTGGATGCGGATACGAAGGATTTGCTGAAGAGCTTGGGGGTATGTCTTCTACTGTCGAATCTTTCGGTTTGTGAAACTAATCTCGAGCTTGTAGTTTGATTCCATTCCTGTCAATGTTCAGCCTGTCACTCAACAGCAGACTCTTGAGCGTCCGGGAAGACGATTTGAGGGAGGCAGACCGCCAAGGACTTAGGAAAGGAGCCTACGATGTGATGGTAGACGGACTGGAACAGTTTCACGTTGCATACGTGGACATTCACATGGAAGAGATAGCCTGAATGGAAAAGAATTCTACAACCAAGGTGTCGCTGAGCTTTCTCACGAAAGCGAGGCTTGATTGCCAATGCCGTACCTCGTCATTTCATGGAGACATATCGTCGCTCCTTGGTTTGACGAGGCCCACGATCTCCGCACTTCGTTCAAACATAATAGAACACGAATACATGTAGAGGTAAACAAGTAAGCCGTAGTGTACAGAGCGAATTTGAGATCCAGTCGCTTATCTCGATCATCATAATCACGAACTGGTAAGCTGCTTTTGTTTTGGAATTTGTGGTTTCGTGGCCGTCAGCGCCTTTCACCGGGTATCTTCAATGTACATATAATGAAATGCTCCAAGACTGGACCGTTAACCATGCCGGATCCTAAATAGTTGGCATCATATCATCATCTTCGTCATTGCCAGATTCTGGTTCTGTGCTTTTTCTAATCGAAAATTTTGGCGTATAGCCCTCGATTGAGTCAAAGCTGCCGGCGGAATCGCTCTCTTTTGCACAAGGCTCGGGAGCAGATGATTTGCCGTTGAGATTTCTGTTCTCGCGGACGTCTACCCCTGCCAATCCAAACGATCTGCTAGGAGCCTTTTCATCGCCCCTCTCAATCGCGAGCGCTTTCATCTTTGCTACTACTTCGTCTTCCTCAAGGTCCGATTCCAGAGATCTCAATCTCTCAATTAGTGTGGAGTCATCCACAATGAGTCGCTGATCATTTCGTTCCTCCAAAAACAGTATGTCGCCGCCAGAGGACCCAACCCTATTCCATGCAGGCTCCTCGTTGAGCTGCACTTTGACGTAAAGCGCTCTCTTGCCGCAATCATTTGAGCACCACCTTTCAAGACTTTGTGGCTCGACGAACTTGAGACTATTCGAGCCTCTTCCCTTCCCGTAAAGGATCCTATACTTCGCCTTGGTGTCTTCCTGCCTGTTCGGCCTGGGACAAAATACATAGCCGCATTGCCTATTAATGTTCCGCTCTTCAATCAGAGAATCATAATCTGATGGTTGGAAAGGCTTCAGGGAAGCCTTCACAATCGTAATGTCTTGTAGACGCGGTCGAGCTGGGTCTGCGGCAGGTGAGGAAGGCAGTTCAAGCAAAGCTTCAGTAGAAGCAAGGATTAGCGCTTCAACATCCTTGCGTTGCTGTAGAAGTCTTGCGTGGTGAAGGGCCGTTTCTTTATTGCGGTCCTCTCGAGATCGAGCTGGTGAAGGAGTTGTATTTGGGAAGGAAGAGAGGGTGTTTTTAAGAATGGAGCGAGGCATGATCTGGGGTTTCGCTGCACGTAGACCCTACGCTTTAGAGACTGCTCGATCTTTACCGAGTCTCGGAGAATTGTGAAGTTTCTCGACCTGGCCATAACATTGTGATCAGTGGTGAAAAACTTTGTAACCTTAAGCGGTGCGTGGTTGAAGTGATACCTACCGGTAAGGTAATTCGGGTGTCCGTATTTCCCCGCGGCGGATGTTGACGACGCCGCTCATACCTAGAGTTCTAGACTGGCACATGGCTAGAAAATCTACTTTATATGACTTCTATGCTTGTTTTATAACTTCAGCAAAATATAATGCCTCTTCTCCTCCATTTTCGTTGAGCCCCTGCCACTATTGCGATATTGACCGAGTAAGTCAGCCTCACAATACTCGTAGCGGTCTTCCGTGCAGCTTCCTACTCTATACTCTAGCGAATTGAGGAAGCGCGCGACCCACCAGCTTAATTTCGGGGTGGATTAAATTGCCTTAACCACCTGTCCGTCAGCAATGATGGCTATACCTCCCTTTCGCGTCAAAGCGCTGTACGATTATTCTTCCGCTGAAGAAGATGACCTTAAATTTTCAAACGGTCAGGTCATACTGGTGACGGATGAAGAAGATGCCGACTGGTACTATGGAGAATATGAGGACAGTGCTGGCGATAAGCAGGAGGGACTGTTTCCCAAAAATTTCGTAAAGATTTTTGAGCCAGACATGCCGCCACGGCCTTCAAGATCGGGCAGAGCAAAGAAAGACAATGAAACGCCAGCGTTAGCCAACGAGGAGGCGAAGGCCTACGCTATCGAGGAACCTGGAGCAATCCCGCCTCCTGCTCCAGTTCAGAGTGCCATCATACCCGAGCAGACTTTTGAGGATCCCGAACCATCAGTATCTCAGGTCGCAAAAACCGAAACATACTCTGCCCCGACACACAAAGCAGCTCCACCTGCAGCGCCGAAACCTGCCCCTCCGCCTGCCGCAGAGAAACCAGCCTCAGGCTCGTTTCGAGACCGCATCAATGCCTTCAACAAATCTACAGCGCCTCCACCGGCTCCCAGTAAACCTAGTAATTTGGGGGCGTCTGGGGGTTCAGGATTTATCAAGAAAGCTTTCGTTGCGCCTCCTCCAAGCAAGAACGCGTACGTGCCCCCGCCTCGCGAACCACCTCCGCAGAAAGTGTATAGAAGAGAGGAAGACCCCGAGATGGTGGCTCAGGCATCGAACGACATGGAGAACGAAGTGCGGGTAGCTCAGACTCAAGTAGCTACATCAGCAGAAGCTGAAGATGACCAGCCAAAGCCCACAAGTCTGAAAGACAGAATTGCATTACTGCAAAAACAGCAGATGGAGCAAGCTGCACGACACGCGGAAGCTAGTCAAAAGAAGGAGAAGCCAAAGAGACCTGCAAAGAAGCAAACAGAGCCTCAAGAACCTGCTGTAGACACAGCAGATGGTGGGGAGATATATGGTACCGAGACCGCGGGCAAAAGATCAATTGAAGTCTCTCGTGATGCCGTTTCTGCTAGTGCATGCCATAGCAAGCCTCCTAAATCCCAAGAAGGTACTCCTGTGGCGAGCCCAACCGCTGTTGCGTCACGTGATTTCATGAACGATCCGAATGATGCGGACCAGTCTGGTATAGGAGACACAGAGGAAGGCGAAGAACTTTCCACGGGCCGAGATGATAGCGATGAAAACCCAAGACGCAAGACTTCAATCCCATCTCAGATACCTTCCCAAGCGCCACTTCGAGAAGCAGACGTCGGAGACGAAGAGGATAATGCTGATGAGGATGTCGTTGAGGAAGGGGAAGATGAGGACGTGGACCCTGAGGTAAAAAGAAGAATGGAGATTCGTGAGCGCATGGCTAAGATGAGCGGCGGTATGGGGATGGCAGGCATGTTTGGTCCACCAGGTGGCATGGCTTCCAGAGCCCCTGCGAAACGAGGAACGGCATCAAGCGAGAGGAACATTTCAGCCAACTCTGTGTCCATAGAAGGTGATGACGGCTCGAGCTCTAGAGCACCACCTGTGCCGATCATGCCTATGCCCGGCCTTGAAAAGGTTCGAAGCCCAGAGCAACAGGACATACAACCAGAAGTGACTAAAGAAGAGGCCGAGCAACCAAAATCCGTAATACAAGGACGAGAACCTGAGGATATGCCTGATCTTGAGGATATGAAGGAAGAGCCTATCCCTACGCCAAGGAGATCCGTCGAACGACCTGCACCTCCCCCACTGCCCCAAGGTAATCTCTCACGTACTAGTGTGCTCGAGCTAGGATTTTCTGACGTCTTCCAGATCGCCCTGTTCCTGCTCCGCCCGGCAAGAGTAGAGGAGCTCCTCCACCTTTGCCTACTGAACGACCGGTCCCGCCCCCCCCTAGCGAACGTGAGTAATGTACGTAAAAGGCCAGAATAAAGATCGACAGTTGACACTTAGTATAGCTAGACTTGTGTCACGACCGCCTCCTAGCCAGCCCATGTCTCCGAGCGAGGGGTCCGAGTCTGACGATGAAATGTCTTTACACAGAAGAACTTCGCTGAGATTGCACTCTGAAGCGGACAGCTCCAGACAACTTGGTCGAGGAGATTATCGTCCGGTTGCGTCTGCCGTTGCACCGCCATCTTTGCCAAGTCGACCGGCGGCGCCCCAATCCCGCCCATCGGACTATACAGGGCGAAGTCCACCAATGCAATCAATGGACATGTCTCCTACATTACCAATACCTCCTCCGGATCCTTCGAAGAGGACCAGTCGAGTCCCACCTATACCGGGTTCGGCTCCTGCAATGCCATCTGCACCTCAGAATCGAGCGCCGCCGCCGCCGCCACCTCCTGCTAACGCCCCTCCGATGAGGGTTCCAACTGGAGATTCCAAAATCCCACCTTTGGTTCCCAGAAATCAAGAGAGTGATGAGGAAGTTACTGAGTACGAAGGTGACTATGACACCGATATAGCCTCTGGTGCGACGCACAAGGATGCTCTCAAGTCGCACGCACGCGTCTCGAGTCTTGAAGACGATTCAATGACCGAAGAAGCAGGCCTACACCATTCAGCACTTCCTTCTCTGGGACCAGCTCCATCGGCAGCGCCCCGTGCTGTTCCACCCCCGCCGCCCAACCAGCCCTCAAGAAACAATCGGCAGTCCTCGGATATGCCTAGAGGCGCGCCACCGCCGCCCCCACCGCCCAAGGAACAGGCATACGACAATGACGATCAGTATGACGCATACAACATTCCCACAGCTGCACGACGTGGTCTGGACGGCAGGTACGAGGCGGAAGGCCCAACAACACCAAGATTCGAAGAGCCGGAGCCCATGTTTCAGGCATCTCCACCTCAACGGACTATACCAGCATTCTCAGGTCAGAGCAGGTACGAGATAGAAGGCCCAACAACACCAAGATTTGATGAGCCAGAGCCCATGTCTCAGGCATCTCCACCTCAACGGGCTATGCCAGCGTTCTCCGGTCAGAGCACGTCACAGTACCCTTCTTCGCCCAATATAGCAGCTCCCGGCAGATCCGGGCCACGGCAGTCGACTGAAATTCAACGGACTAGCACCAGCATTCGGAGGTCAACTGACGCTTCTAGACCTTCCGGTGAACAGGGTTTCATAGCGGGAGACGTCGATCTGGGTCACAACAGCCAGTGGTGGACACGACCTGAGACCCCTCCTCCTGTTTTTCAGAACCGCCGAGATCTCATTTTTGAGACCGAAGAGACCAGCACCACGAGGCGAGGAGGTAAACAAGCCGTGACAAAGATGGTCTACGTTCTATTCATGGACTATTCGCAAACGATTGTCACAGCGCAGTTCGAAGCAAAGGACCCAATAAATGCTAGCTTGGAGCAACGTCACGAGGCACCTCCCCAAAGCCTGCGGCAAGACCAACTAGAGAACGCCCATACGAGGTTCGGGTCTCGGATTGCAGAAGCCGCGAATGCCAAGAAAGAAACGGTAATTGGTGATGGTTCTCCTCATGCGTTGGTCCTCGATCTTTTGTCCACTCTTCCAGAAGCTCTGCTACCTGTCGGTGTGCGTGCTTATGGTGCCAATGTCTATGCAAACCTAGCAAATGCTTCTGTCAGGCAAGTTGATGAGATACGAGCAGGAGACATTGTCACCTTCCGGAACGCCAGGTTTCAAGGTCACCGTGGGCCTATGCACTCGAAATACAGCGTTGAAGTAGGAAAACCCGACCACGTTGGTGTGGTGATAGACTGGGATGGAACCAAGAAGAAAGTGCGAGCTTGGGAGCAGGGAAGGGAGAGCAAGAAGGTCAGGCCAGAAAGCTTCAAATTTGGAGATCTGAGGAGTGGTGAAGTGAAGGTTTGGCGTGTCATGGCAAGAAGTTGGGTTGGTTGGAGTTAAGACCAGATCAAGCCCAACCCTCTATTACATAGCTCCTACCAAACCATTTGAGAGGTTACTGTCCTTTTCAGCATAGCATGGAATCATAAAAACAATCCTCGTCTCAACGATCGTTGCTCATGTTTTCGTGTACACTTCGAGGACACTATCGCGCTACAATGGACAGGTTGACCGGCTTTCTGCTTCTTTGAGTCCATGTCAATGACTTGAAACTATGACTTTGATCGACCTACCACATCACTTACCACCAATCAGAGCAAGCCAAAGATTGCACATAGTGTGGTTTGAGCCATTGTTTGGACGAGAGACCCGGGACATTGAACGGGCTCGCTTCAATTTCTGTTGCTGAAGAGTGCTTGTGGAAGGCGGGGGTGGGAGGGGTGATAATCAAGGGGTTAGAAATCCAACCAGTGCGCAACACAATGCCTTTTGTCTTCCTCACGACTATCTAAAGGCAAAAAAAGCCCTCTCCAACGGCTGCCTCTCCGTCTCCCAAGCCAACCAATCACTTCTCGTAGTGGGCAGAAGCCCCATGCCATTAACCTTCCAAACCCCCAATGCCAACGCCACACAGTTCATCAGCACGTAGCACGCCTTGACCACCCATAGCTGCTTCCTCGTCCCCTCGGATTCAAACCGCCTGAAGACCTCATTCGTGGTGAAAATGCCCGTGATTGGGTTCTTGAACAGCATGAACACCATCATGATGCTGAATATCTGCAGGGAATTGCCGGACATGTACATCATGATTGCGTTCATGGGCAAGGCTTTGGCGGGGGCCAAGGCGAGTTCCCAGGCCTTTTTGAGCTTGAGCGTGTCGGTTTCGGCGGTGGTGGGGGGTTTGCGGGTCGGGGTTTTGGTCGTGGCGGGGGTGCGCTGCGAATGCCGTTGGCTTCAAAGGAACGAGGGGTTGGAATGAGAGCGGAGGGGTCGTACCTTGCCGCTACTGGCTTCAGTGTAGCCTGGTGGGTTGGTTATACTGGTGTTCTTGGCTTTAGGCCTGGGAGGAGAGTTGAGATTTACGACCCATTGTGGCGGAGGAGGTGGATTCAGTGAGGACGCTTGTGCCATGGTGGATGTTGCTTGTCTATTGAGTCTATCTTATGAAGAGGAATCAGTGAGTACGACGCCGAACGACGGACTCGGGAGTTGGGGGTCGGAATTAAGCCCGCTCAGCCCGTTAGTCAGCCGATCTAGCGCTACCTGTCACTGCCAAAAAGGGAACTTATTGAGCAGAGGCTGCAGAGCATGTTTGTGTTTCGTGTCGATAGATTCCAGGACAAAGGCATTTAGCTTTCCTTGTACTTGTTCCAAATTTTGAGGAAGCATGGATCGTTGAATGGTGCTAGAAGAAGAAATCCAGAAGTTATACTCAAGACCAGATTTGCCTTACGTTTATTGCCTAAGGTATTCACAATGGCAGCCAGCGGAGGAGATGCAAAACTTTTTGCAAGAGTAAGTGCTGTCGAAGTTATCAACGTAGTGACCCGTCTGTTGCTCTTTCCTTTGTTGCTTGCTTTGGATGGCATTATTCCGTTCCAATCTCAAGTTGTGTTTGTCACATTTCACTGGTTACACCGGTTTTTCCTGATTCATAGCCATGTTGCTCGCTCTCAAAATTGGAAACGAACCTCGATGCGAGACCATGGCCCGTCCTGGCAATCGAAGCGAATTTGCACCTTTGCTTGGCACCTCGGCGGACCGTGCTGACAAGATTTTCATTCAGGGCAAGGTTGCGGAGCTGCGATTGGAGCTCAACAGTGGTAACAAGAAGGACAAAAACAACGCTGCCAAGAAGATCGCCCTCAAGAAGATCGTGGCCAATATGACCATGAGCAACAACGATATGGTAGCTCTGTTCCCTGATGTTGTTGGATGTATGCAGATTCCAAGCTTAGAGATCAAAAAGATGTACGCGTTAAGTCGTACTCCTAGGAGCAATCACGGGGCTGACAAAGCGTACAGGTGTTTTCTGTTTTTAGTCAACTATGCTCGCATGAAGCCAGACGTGGCCATGAAAGCTCTGCCGGTCCTTGTACTCGTAAGCTCTACTTTCCGGGGCACCAGTGTTGCACGCTCTGACTAAGAAATGTCAAGGATATGGAGGACTCAAATCCGCTGATACGAGCGCTCGCTCTCCGGACCATGTCTTATATTCACGTCCGCGAGTTTGTTGAAGCCACTGTCCCACCTCTCAAAGGGTTGCTTAAAGACCCAGACCCTTATGTACGGAAGACAGCAGCTTTTTGTGTAGCCAAGCTTTACGATCACGACAAGAACCTTGTGGAAGCATCAGACTTGATAGACAGACTTAATGGCATGCTAAGAGATGACAATCCCACAGTCGTTTCGAGCGCGCTGGCATCGTTGATGGATATTTGGGAGAGGAGTGAGACCATCAAGCTTACCATTGACTATGCCAGTGCTTCAAAGATCGTACAGATCCTGCCGGACTGCTCAGAGTATGCTATGTGTATCTCCGCCTGGTTTGTTCGAAGCTAATCACTGTACAGATGGGGTCAAACATATATATTAGAAGCTCTAATGTCATACGTGCCACAAGATACTTCCGAAGCTCTTCTTCTGGCGGAACGAGTCACTCCCCGATTATCGCATTCTAACTCAGCTGTTGTGCTAACGTGTACTCGAGTTATTCTCTATCTCATGAACTACATTGCAGATGAAAAGCAAATATCTGGTCTGTGCCGAAAGTTATCTCCACCACTGGTTACGCTGCTGGCGAAGGGACCCGAAATCCAGTACCTCGCTTTACGAAATGCCTTGTTGATACTTCAGCGGAGACCAGAAGTATTGAGAAATGATATTCGGGTCTTCTTTTGCAAGTACAACGATCCCATTTATGTCAAAGTCACCAAGCTGGAGTTGATCTTCATGCTGGCGACCGAGAAGAACATTCGTGAGGTTCTGACTGAGCTGCGAGAGTAGGCGTTCCCGGCTCGGAGGTTTCAATTTACCTACCGCTGACATCTTCTCAGATACGCGACTGAGATCGATGTGCACTTTGTGCGGAAATCAGTACGCGCGATTGGCAAATTGGCCATCAAGATTGAGCCAGCAGCACAAGACTGTATCGATTCACTTCTTGAGCTTGTGGCTACCAAGGTTTCCTACATTGTGCAAGAGGCGACAGTTGTGATTAAAAATATCTTCAGGAAGTATCCGAACAGATACGAGTCGATCATTTCAATACTCTGCGAGAACCTAGACTCCCTCGACGAGCCTGAGGCCAAAGCAGCCATGATCTGGGTAATAGGCGAATATGCAGATCGAATCGAGAACTCGGACGTTCTGCTGGATGATTTCCTTTATTCCTTTGCGGACGAATCGATGGAAGTGCAGCTTGCATTGCTTACAGCAACTGTCAAGCTCTTTATACAACGGCCTACGAAGGGGCAAGAGCTGGTACCCAAGGTCCTGAAATGGGCGACCGAGGAGACGGACAATCCTGATCTCCGAGATCGGGGTTACATGTACTGGCGATTACTCTCCACAGATCCAACGCTTGCAAAGCAGGTAGTCATGGGTTCTAAGCCTGCCATCACTGCCGAGTCGGAGAAGCTAGACCCTGCAACCCTTGAAGAAATGTGCCTCAACGTTGGAACGCTCGCAACTGTCTACCTCAAGCCCGTACAGCAGGTATTCCGAAATGCACGGCAGAGAAGGCTCATCGATAGTCCGGCCTTACAGAAGCATACCCTGCCCACCGTGATAGCAATGGAAGCACAGAAGTCCTTGCCTTCGGTCATGAACGGTTTTGAGCCACCCTCTTCGACCCGAAACGGAGGCGAGCCTAACAGAGCAAATCTCTCGGCTGCTATCGATGCTGCGGATGTTTATTTCCAGAGCCTGAACACCAACATGGGTTCTATGGAACTTGGAGTGGACGAGGGTTTTGGAGGCAGTCCTACGGCAGGTATAGCTGGAGAACGGCAGTACGTTGTAAATCAGAATGATCCTCAGCAGGTGTATCAGCCGCAAATTGGGGGAGAGAACGGTGATTTGCTGCTTCTATAGCCCGATCTGGACTAAATGACAGTAAAGTCAATCATCACACCCATCATCATGTTTTGTCCCCTCTTCCGTCAAGTAGCTTGATGTCGACCTTGGCTGCTTTCTCTATCTTTGACTGACCGCCACTGTTTGATTCCACATATAGTGCATACATTTCCACGGGCCGGCAACCAATTCAAAGATCAACATGCGTTGATGCTCATCAGTCTCAGATTCTGGAATGAGGAATGAGTGCAACCTTGTCCTCGCAATCTGCAACCGAAATTCCCTTGAGCGCCCTTACGTTGCTGGACCACAGACATTGCCGAAGAGGATATTAGCAGGCTCAGAAAGCTGCAGTCCCTAAGGTAGTACATTAATACAGTACCTATACGAGTCTCGTAAGGCGAGATGAGGTAAAGTAAAGGTACCTTACCCTCCGTACCTTAGAGTACTTTTGATTACCGGATAACCGGACCCTGCCGTGATCATGTGCCGGGAATGCGTTGAAGATACTTTATGGCTTCAGAACAACAACGTCATTTTGCTGCTTGCATACCTACATAATAATGCATTAGCCCAACGTAAGATATTCATTTTTTTAATTTATTTCAAAAAATAGAACCATTGGAAAAAGGTTGTTGGGCCGTCTACGACTATCTCCGAAGAAATCATGTATCAAGGTAGTCATCTACTCCTACTCCCTCTTCTTTACAGTACATCTATCTACCCAGCGAAGAATCCGTTCAGTACGAGATCATTCGGAAAATGTCGTCCTTCGCACGCGATCCCGATACCGGTGTAAATACCACCTTTGTCGAGAAGGAGAATCAGTCAACAGGATCGAAACATGAAGACTTCGTTGATGATCTCGTAGCTCCACAGGAGCCAGAAGGGCATGTCATTGATGGGAAGACATTCCCATCTGCTGAAGATGCACCTGCCGAACGAGCTGTTGAGGACCTCGAAGCTCTGCATCAAGCACCCTCAGGACCAGCATACTCCGTATTCAATGACCACCAGAGGAAACTTATAATCATCATGGTGGCCTGTGCAGGATTCTTCTCTCCGCTATCGGCAAATATATACTTCCGTACGTATCTTCATAGTCCAATTCCCTCCCTTGAACCAAAACTTGAAGTCGTGAGACTTGTCTTAGCGGTCTTCACCCTATAGACATGTTTCCAAGGCTCGTTCTACCCTCAAATAAGCAAAGCTGACTCGGTAATCATAATCCAGCGGCTCTCAACGCCCTGTCACGAGACCTCAAAGTCTCCAGTGAGCTTATCAATCTGACTTTGACGTCTTACATGATCTTTCAAGGGCTAGCGCCTACAATTTTTGGAGACTTAGCCGATATGGCTGGTAGAAGACCCGCATACGTACTAGGCTTCATCATATACATCGGTAGAGACTTGCTTTTTCCAATCCTATAGGTTTGGGCTGACGCCTCAGCTAGGCGCAAATATTGGGCTTGCTTTACAGAATAATTATGTCGCTTTGACTATATTACGGTGCTTGCAGAGCACCGGTAGCAGTGGAACCGTGGCATTGGGCACTGGGGTAGTCGCCGATATTGCTTCTAGTGGGGAAAGGGGCAAGTTTATGGGTATGTCTGTTTCTGTTTGTGTGCCTGGACAAATAACTGATCTTGCTTAGGAATCGCTCAATTTGGGGCCATGGCGGCACCAGCCTTAGCACCTGTCGTCGGTGGTATTCTGACTCAGTTCTTAGGTTGGAGGTGGCTCTTTTGGTTCTTGACGATTTTAGCTGTCATTTGCTTGGTTCCCCTTCTCCTAATTTTTCCAGAGACTGGTCGAAATATCGTTGGCAATGGCTCAATTCCTCCTCAAGAGTGGAACATGTCTTTGCTCAATTATCTAAAGACTCGCAAAATCGAAAACACTGACACTTTAAATCGGACATCCTCGCGCCAAGAAATGAAAGCAGAGCAGGCAGCGCTTGCTAGGAAAAGGAAGCTTCGATGGCCGAATCCCTTAAAGACTATCCATATTATTCTTGAGAAAGACGTTGGTCTGGTTTTGCTCTATAATTCTTTGGTTTACACAGCATTCTACGACGTGACCGCCAGCATGCCTAGTCAATTCGCTGAAATCTACGGATTCAATGAGTTGCAAATTGGGTTGGTTTCCTAAACGCCTGGGTCTACCTATGGTTCATGTGCTAACCTCTCTTAGGCTGACTTTTATTCCGTTTGGAGTTGGATGTTCAATGTGAGCTAGCTTCTCCTAGCCATGTGTTCCTCATTTATACTGCAAATCACTGGAACAAGAGACCCCACGGCTATGTTTAGCGAATCAGATTCCGTTCCGGCAGAGACATTCTGACTCGGAAAGCACCCAGAGCATCTATCCTATTCGGCCGCCTTATGGACATGAACTATAAACGAGTAGCCAAAAACGCTGGCTTTCGTATTGACGTCAAAAGGGGGGATGACTTGCGAAGCTTCCCGCTCGAAAAGGCACGAATCCAGGTCTTTATAATCCCACTCTACTTTGGTATCGTTGCGGTGTTATGCTGGGGGTGGGTGCTCGAGAGGAATGCGCCACTCGCGGCTCCACTAGTCCTATCCTTCATCATCGGCCTTTGTTTGACTGGATCATTCAATGTGATGAGTACAATGTTAGTCGATCTATATCCGTTGAGTCCAGCGACAGCTACGGCAGCGAACAATTTAGTACGGTGTTTGATGGGCGCTGCTGGTACTGCGGTGATCATTCAGATGATTGAGGGGATGGGAAGAGGCTGGTGCTTTACTTTTATTGCGGCGGTAATCTTCTTTACCAGTCCTTTGTTGTGGGCTGAGTTGAAGTGGGGACCTAAGTGGAGAGAGGAAAGAAGGGTGAGGCTGGAGAAGCGGGAGGAAGAGAAAGAGAAAGAGAAAGAGAAAGAGAAAGAGAAAGCAGAGATAGGTCATTGATACGTCATTTAATGAGAAGAAGAAGAGATATACCGAGATCCCCTAGAATGAGAAGATGTTCATCAATGCTTTCATCTTCAATCGCGTGCAACTGCTCATCGGTTTGCTGAAATGGCAAAGAGTCCATCAATCATGCAAAAACGCAAGGCATACCTTACTTATTCATTGACGTTGTGTACCAGTAGCTTCCGTTGACATTGACCACCGGTTTGTAGGGGCACCGGTCAAATAGCCAGCCTCAGGCACTTCTACCTATTCCCTACCAACCTTGCCTCGAGAGACTTTATTGAAGGATGTGGAAAGGTCGATCGATGTTCGAAATCTGCAGGATACTTTGAAGTGCTGCGATCGCGATTCGCGTGTACTGGTATATTCTACTCTATTCTACTCTATATCTCACCGGTACCGGCGAATATGTCCGAAAAATCAACCTCTTCAAAAGTCAACAAACCTCTGACTCGATTATCCAACATCAAAGCCCATATCAACATGGACGGTTGCAACCCTACCGTCTTTCACCATGGCATCGTGCCTCAGGCCCCAGAAGACCCGCTGTTCGGGTTAATGGCTGCGTATAGAAAAGATGTGTCCGACAAGAAGGTTGATCTGGGTATTGGAGCTTATCGTGATAACAACGCACAACCATGGGTACTTCCCGTGGTCAAGAAGGTGATTCAATATAACAACATGAAGACCACAATATGCTCGGGCTCACCTTTGCATTAGGCGGAGGAACTACTTCGCAAGGACCCTAAGCTCAATCACGAGTATCTACCAATCGCTGGTCTTGCCGACTTTACCACAGCAGCACAGAAGCTCATCGTAGGATCAGACAGCCCCGCCATAAAGGACAAGAGGGTATACCTGCCGACTCACTCTCCGCCAGTGTTGAGCTGATTACGCTCGTCTCAGATTGTCTCCCTCCAAACCATCTCCGGCACCGGTGCTGTTCACCTAGGAGGCCTTTTCCTCGCGAAATTCTACCCTGGGAACAAACAGCTCTATTTCTCTTCTCCCACATGGGCCAACCACAACCAGATCTTCTCCAACGTCGGGCTTCCTGTCAAAGCATACCCATATTTCTCGCCTAAGACAAAAGGTCTCGACTTTGATGGCATGCGTTCTACGATCGAGCAGGCCCCTGAAGGCAGTATCATTCTTCTACACGCTTGTGCCCATAATCCTACTGGAGTCGACCCGACCCGAGATCAATGGAAGGAAATCGCTAAGGTGATGCGAGCAAAGAACCATTTCCCCTTCTTCGATTGCGCATACCAGGGTTTTGCGTCCGGCGACCTCGAAAGAGACGCTTGGGCTGTCCGGTATTTCGTCTCCGAAGGGTTCGAGCTCTGCATTGCCCAGTCCTTTGCCAAGAATTTTGGTCTCTACGCCGAACGGACCGGTGTATTCCACTTCGTCACGGGCGCCGGCCCAGATGCTCAGAGCACGATTGCCCGCATAGGTTCTCAGCTTACCCTTCTACAACGTAGCGAGATCAGCAATCCGCCTGCTTACGGGGCCCGTATAGCCAGTCTTGTTCTCAACGACCCGGAACTGTTCAAGGAATGGCAAGCCAACCTGCAGACTATGGCTGGCCGTATCATCGATATGCGAAAAACGTTGAGATCGAAGTTGGAGGAATTAAATGGGAAAGAGGGGAGCTGGAAACATATCACCGATCAGATTGGCATGTTCAGCTTCACGGGCTTGACTGAGAAGCAGGCAGTGAAGATCAAGGATGATGCACATGTGTATATGACGAAAAATGGGAGGATCAGTATGGCTGGGCTGAACACGGGCAATATCGACTATACTGCCAAGGCCATCGACAAGATCGTGAGGGAGACAGACTAATGGTGAAATCTTTACAGATGAGCCGTAATGGAAAAAACTGCATATAGATGAATTCGACTCGGGGTATCAATGCTCTCCGTCCATACGATGCTGCCCTTGCTCTCGGTTATAGATAGACCATTAGCAATTCTACGCCCCTAGAAAATCAAGTCCCATGTCACTAAGAATCCACACAGTCCACAACTAGCCCAGAATACCATTCTGGCGGTACTCTTCCTCTCCGTCGCCCTCTTAAGCTCTTTATTCCCACCGCCAACGTTCTCCGTCGTTGACAAGGAGTCGGAGACCAATTGAGATATATTGGCGGTCTGAACGTCGAGGTTTTGAACTAAGGTGGTTTGCAACTCGGATATCTCGAGCATAGAACGTTCAGCTGTCCTATGAAGTGACTGTGGGTTAGTTTGGAACAACAAGTTGAGAAACGGATGGAGAGCACGCACCGAACCTGATCCAACGTGTCTTCATACTGCTTCAACATGTCCTGATTCTCCCGCGCAAACAACTGCAGCTGTTCCGGACTCAACTGTTGCTCGATTTCCCTTCGACTCTCGTCCTCACCCACCCCTCCGCCAGCCCTGTACTCACTCTTCCCCTCCCTCGGCCGCCCATTCAAACACTCACCACCACCGCCATCTACCCCAACCCCATCAGAGCCCTCATCAGCACCCCGACTCCCTTTCACTTTATACAACACACTTCTCCCCCTTTCCACCTCCCTCTCCAGCCGCCTCTCCATCATGCCCCTCTGCACCTCCCCTACTCCCTCCAATTTCATCCCCAAATACCACACCACGCTGTCCCTATGCATGGCAAACATTTCCCTCCGCGCCTCTTCGACCGCCTGCTCCGGGCTCTTGTCCCCGCCGCTGGCCCCGGCCGCCCACCGGCCCAGCACACCCTTTGCGTACCGTTTGGAAGAGATGCGCGCCTCGGTGTCCCGGCGGATTTGTTCCGCCGAGGCGAGCTGCCGGATGCCGGCGTTCAGGTCGCGCAGGACGGTTTTCGAACTCACGTCTATGGCGTCGCGGGCCGGGGCGGAGAGGTAGGTCGTTTCTTGCGGGGGGCCATGGGGGAGGCGTGAGGATGGGGGATGGGCGGCGCGGCGGGGTGGGGGGGAGGTGGAGAGATAGGCTTGGCGGATTGAGAGGAGGTAGGTGTGGAGGGAGAGGATGTGGGAGTTCTGATGGAAGAATAATTAGGGGGGGAGTGGAGGAGCATTAGGGGGTTTGGGGGGGGGGAGGGGGGTTACTATTCTGTAGGCTTCTTTGAGGAATTCATCGGAGGTGGTGGAGCGGGTGAGAGGGTACTGGTTGCATTGCGTGTTGTGTCTTTGGAGGAGTTTGTTAAGGGTGGATGTTACGTTGGACATTGGGGATTGTTTCGGGGATTACTGGCAATTGGAGAATTGATACGTTTGGAAAGTGCCAAGACTTATTCTTTGGTTGTACCTACTTAGTCCTAGTGGCATCGGCAGCCTCGCAGGGCTTAGCGTTGTCAGAGCACTTAACGCGGCGCATCGCGACTACCTCTGACGCGATTATTGTTGATTTAATTCAGTGATTCAATTGTTTGATTTGGACATCCGACAGACGAAGCACAATACCTCTGTCAGTCGCCGGTCTGGCTACCTATCCTAGCTCCAGACTCTTCAATCACTTACTCTCCTTTAAATACTCTTCGCTACTGTCACTCCCTCTCGCCGTAACATTCAGCAAGTCTTTCACTCGTGGGGGGGGGCAGCATACAGAATCAGATTCGTTTGATCACAACAACGAGTCACCTTCCCTCGCCAATTATGCCGCCAAAGCAAGCTACACTGGGGTATGTCAAATCGGGGCAGCAGACCTTAGGGTGCATGCTCCTTGCTCTCACCGACTCGAACATTTACTAATGCGTATCCTTCGGCCTAGAAAGTTCTTCGGACGACCCACCGGCTCCTCGCCAAAGCCTCAACAATCGAGGTTGGCTTTTCAGAAGCCACATAACACGAACACAATCAATGACGAGCATGAGGACGTCGATGGAGTAGTGAAAGCAGAAGATCGTGAAGATGCAGATGCTGCGAATAATGATATTGCCGATGAAGATGTCAACATGGATAACAAGCCAGAGATGGATGAGTCATCTACAGGGAGCAAGCAATCAGTCCCATTCATGAATGGCATGGAGAAAGCCAATTCTGCACTAGCTAATGGCAAACGTGAGTTGTATCTATAACTTCTTCGCCTTAAGTCATTTTTCTAACAGCATGGCATTGAGAACACCATACTGACCCTACAGCAGCTGGGAACTCGTCGCCACCAGGCAGCTCGGCCCCTTTGAAACGCAGTAAAAGTGAATTAGAAGATGAAGAGGACGAGGATGATGACGAGCCAGTGAAAAAGCGCTCACGGAGGGGAGATGCTAGGGGTCAATCTAGGCAGTCGACAAAGCAGAAAAACACCGGCAAAGAATCTCCGAAAGCTAAAGCTATTGCCCCTAAAACTCGCAAATTGGAGCATGAGTCGAAGCCGTCGTCCAAGAAGACAGTAAATATTTCGGAGAAGGCAAAAGCTGTTGATTCTAAAAATACAAAGGCTTTTCAGAAAGAGGCAAAACAAGCTCCTGCAAAAGAAGCCCAAAAGGCCCCAAAAGCGGAAGAAGATGATGTCTCAGATGAAGTTGCCTCAGAAGTAGAAGATGAGGAAGCCGAGTCTGACGATGAGGACAGACCTGAAGTCGCTGCTAAAGCTCGAGAGAAGGTCCAATCGACTCTCAAGAGCAGTGGAAAAGATCCCTACCCGGATTGGAAGCCTGGGGAACCGGTCCCATACGCGGCATTATGTACTACATTTTCATTGGTCGAAATGACGACCAAGCGACTTGTGATTTCAGCACACTGCTCTCTGTTTCTACGTCAGGTCCTAAGGCTTACACCTCAAGATCTTTTGCCTACTGTGCAGCTCATGATCAATAAGCTTGCTGCTGATTATGCTGGCATTGAGCTTGGTATTGGAGAATCGTTGATAATGAAAGCTATTGGTGAGACCACCGGAAGGAATTTGCAGATCATTAAGGCCGACCAGAATGAGATCGGCGATCTAGGTCTCGTGGCAGCAAAGAGTCGTTCGAATCAGCCTACGATGTTCAAACCAAAACCTTTGACTGTACGAGGAGTTCTTGAAGGTCTGATGGGCATCGCAACAGTATCTGGCGACGGCTCTCAAGGGAGAAAAATCGCCGGTATCAAGAAATTACTATCTGCAGCAGACGCTTCATTGGCAGGCAAGGGCAGTAAAGGGATCGACATCACAAAAGACAAAGGCGGAGCGAGTGAAGCTAAATTTATAGTGCGATTCTTGGAAGGTAAATTGAGACTCGGATTAGCAGAAAGGACGGTGCTTGTAGGTCTCGCGCACGCAATGGTCATTCACGAAACCGAGAAGAAGGGAAACAAGCTACCGAGCAGCGAAAAGCTGGCGGAAGGAGAGGCGATTCTCAAGACAGTCTATAGGTGAGCTATAGAGATTCGATATTTTTCTCTGCTAATAGCCTTCCAGCGAATTACCCAGTTACGAAGTCATCGTACCTGCAATGGTTGAGCACGGGATTTTTCACTTGCGCGAGAATTGTAAACTGCAGCCTGGTGTACCCCTGAAGCCAATGTTAGCCAAACCTACGAAGTCGATCACCGAAGTGCTTGACCGGTTTGAAGGCAAGAACTTCACCTGTGAATTTAAGTACGACGGCGAGCGCGCCCAGATTCACTACGTCGCTGAAGATTCGCCCCAACAGTATACAAGCAGTGTGCCAGGGTCTAGCAAACAGGCCAAAGGTCTTTCTGCCATCTTCTCACGGAATTCCGAGGATCTTTCCAAGAAGTATCCAGATATTCTTGCGAAGCTAGATACATGGATCAAAAAGGAGACTAAAAGTTTCGTATTGGACTGTGAGACAGTCGCATGGGATCTTGTGGAGAAGAAGGTCCTGCCGTTCCAGCAATTAATGACACGGAAGCGCAAGGATGTCAAAGCCGAGGACGTAAAAGTCTGCGTCTGCGTCTTTGCCTTTGACATGCTCTTCTACAATGGAGAGGTGAGTCATCAGCTTCCCTTCCGCGAATGCTGTTTACTGATCATTGAAAGGCAATTGTCCAAAAGTCTCTGCGCGAGCGAAGAGAGCTCCTACATCAGGCATTCCAGGAGGTCGAAGGCGAATTCTCGTTCGCTCAACATGGCAATACGGATAATCTCGAGGAGATCCAAACGCTGCTTGACGAGAGCGTCAAAGCGTCCTGCGAAGGACTCATGGTCAAGATGCTTGATACCGACGAGAGTGGCTACGAGCCCAGCAAGCGAAGTCGCAATTGGCTCAAAGTAAAGAAGGACTACCTCTCCGGCATTGGCGATTCCCTAGATCTCGTCGTTTTGGGCGCATACTTTGGCAAGGGCAAGCGTACGTCAGTGTACGGCGCTTTCCTGCTAGCTTGCTACAACTCCTCAAAGGAATGCTATGAAACAGTCTGCAACATAGGTACCGGTTTTTCAGAAGCCATCCTGGAAGAGCTCCATACGAAATTAAAGGACTACACCATTGACAAACCAAAACCCTTCTACTCACACAGCACAGTGGCGAAAAACCAGCCAGATGTCTGGTTTGAGCCGCGCTTCGTGTGGGAAGTCAAGACCGCAGACTTGACGCTTAGCCCGAGATACAAAGCCGGCGCTGATGCCTTGGGTGATAGTAGTCATAAGGGCATCAGCCTGAGATTTCCGAGGTTCATCAAGGAGAGGGATGATAAGAAGGCTGACGAAGCGACGGGGAGTAGGATGGTGGTTGAAATGTATCAAAAGCAGGAAAGCGTGGGTAAAAACAAAGGGCCGAGTGTTGATGACGATTTCGAGTACTGATTTTCGAATGGATCATAGCGGAAGAGACGAAGTACGCCTGTTTCTGTTGTAGCTACACATTTACATGTACATAACTAGTGATGGTTGCATGGCTTGAGCTTCAATTTTCCAAGAAAGCTTGCTGTATCCAAATGTAGCTGCACCGCAAACCTATCCAAGAGCCTTTATCCAGTACATCTATCCCAAGGTTCCCGATAGACCAAGCCCATCCCCTCGAAAACCCTTCTCTCTGCTTCCTTCCAATCCCGACACCTAGTCTTCGGATCTCCCCATCCCTCCAAGTCTATCCATTTTCCAGTGCCTCTTTGGCGCACCCCACTGCTGTCGAACCTCCAACCCTTCACATGCTTCGCATACCGTCTCAAATCCCTCTGGAACGTCGTCCCGGACGTCCATCCCGCCACGCCGCATCCCACAGTACGCCACGGACAGATGATGATGTCCACGCGCCGATGGAGGTTAGGGTTCTTGGCTTTCGGGTTGGCTTCCAGATCGGCGGCTTTGGTGGGCCATTTTGGGCACTGCCACACGACGAGAGCTTTGTCCAGGGTGTCGAAGCCGTGACCGCCGAGGCTGGCGGCGCTGATGGGCAGCGTTTCTTGGTTGCGCTTGGTGTTCGTGAGGTTCAGGGTCAGGGTGTGCGTGATCCAACCCTCCTTCTCCAGGGACTTGACCACTGTGTCGACGAGACTGTAGGTCATGGCGGCATTCGGGTGAGAGAGGATTAGGTCCACGTCTCCACTGCAGGTGCTCCGATCAGTCTTCACCCCTTGCGAGACGGAGAAATCGAGTCATGGGATAGCTGTGGGGATTGAATGTACTCTTGCAATGTTTGGCCCTCAAACTAGGGTATGGATCCGGAAATCAATAGCTGAGGTGAACGATGGGGAACTGTTTACCTTTCGGACTTGCCCCTTCGGTAGCCGCCGACGATAATAGACTCAATGTCTTTGTCTGTAACTAGGCGGGCGTGTTTGTTGATGGTAGCTGCAATCGATTCCACCTCGGCGCGGGGGATCTTGAGCATAAACTCGTCATAGTATTTGAGGCCAATCTGCTGGACGCGGGACAGAGATGTCCATCCGTGTTCTACGATGTCATCCAGGTCCCGCCAGCCCTTGTCGTAGTAGAAGTCTCGGGCTGTTTTGGCGCCGACACCCCAAATTTCGTAAAACTCATGGAGGACTTTGAGCGCGGAATCGGTTTCAATGTCGGCGACTGCTTGGAGTCTGCCATTGCTGGTTTGGTATTCATGGAAAAGATGGGCGATCTTCTGGTCGCAGCCTACGCAGATTTCAGAGTCAGCGCCGCTCTTGAAGGTTTAGATACCAAGGACTGATACAAATTCAGAGAGCAGAAAGCTCCTTTCGCTGTCGGCAAAGGCGTTCACCTAAGCAACAAGATACTTTTGGAAAAGCAAGGAGCGTTCTACTCTCGAACAAAGCTATATTACGTCGCTTTGCTGGCAAATAAAGATCATTTTACTCTGAAGTCTACGTACCGGGCAAGGCAAGGATTTCTCGAGTGCTCTGAATGAGATAAGGATATGCCGCAAGCGATGCAATGCTGCTGCTGTACGCTCGAACGCCAATCTCATCTAGCGTTAATAAACGAGCTCGCTTAATCTTTTTCAGCTCGCATATGAACGCCTGATTAGGGGATGTTAGCGGCGTGGCTCTCTCGCAGGAGTAAATTTTGTTTTCTCGAACCCAGTCTGGCAAAGGCGGGAGAGCGCTGCTGACTGCTTCATCGTGCTCCGACGTTGTTTGATGCAGAAGGTGGGTAGGTCGTGTTATGTACTGACTGGATTGTTGGCTGGCAGCTTGAGTGGAAGAAGAAAAGCTCTTGCCGACAAAGTCTTTGTTGGCGGCGTCTTTGATACGATCCCGCTTTGCGTACCGGTTCACTGATGGCTTGGAGTCCGCATTCGCGCGCTCGATGATTGCACGGGGGACTTCTGCTTTGACACAAGTACTCTTGCTGCCTGTAACGCGGTCCATTCCATTAACTTCCATAGAAACGGGGCGATCCGTCGCAGGCTCTTGGGGGAGAATAAGCTTTCCGGTGTATATCGTATAGCGTTCCAAAGGAAGTACTTTCCCTGCGCTGAGTGAGTCATTGAGCCACTCAAGCTTGACGACTTTCACTCTGCCGGTAAAAGACTCTATAAGAATGGGTGACGGAGAATTATCTTTTGCTGCCCTAGATTTCGGAGAGGATACATCGGATGATGTGGATACCTGAGACGGGGAGAGTCGTGAGATTGGCTTAGTGCTCGCATCTACTTCATCCCCTGTTTCGGAAGCCGTGGAAAAGTCGTCGATGACTACGTCCACGTTTCGTTGTCGAATTTCATCACTCCTATCGCCGAGCTTTCTCCGCTTCTTCAATGGGGAGATTGGGTTTTCAGCGGTTCCGTTGTCCTCGACGTCCTCTACCCGAACCCCTTTCCATTGCAGCTCCGATTTCGCACGCCTCGGTTTGGATATGTTTCCAAGGACAAGGTTCGCTTCCTTGATATCATATGTCAGAGATGCACCAGCCCTACTCAGAGCATCTTCAGCTTCATGTTGCTCGCTGATGGAAAGATGTGTTGCAAGCACATAAACAGGAGGCAAGCTTCTGAAAGCGAGGCTAGGAAGCGAATGCTCATGCTGGTCGCTGGTGCCAATGGTGGATTGGCTGTCATCCATATTGCCTGGGACTTTGACATAGACCAATCACAAGTAAGATGACGTGGAAACCATTCACAATATGGTAGTGACAAGCTTTGCACATATTGCAAGAAAATATCTGGTGCGCAAGGGAGGCGAAGAGTAAAGACGAATGAAGCTATGTTGCAAGAATATATACAAGGAACCAAAGATGGGAATAGTGTATCTTAGATAATGTTGTGGCCGTGAAGAAGTGAAGCAAAAAGGAATGATGAATGATTTAGCAGGTGGAAACCAAAAGCGTGAAAGTCCTGGACAAGCGCTAACCTAGTAGCAGCCTTACGAGTACGAAGTAGAGAACTTCCGGAAGGTACAGCGAGGGCATCATCACAACTAATCTCTCAGAGCGCATAAGTTGAGGTTTTGGGGACATTACACCTTCTGGACCTGATGGGGGCCTCCGTGGTCAAACGTTCTCAAAATGAGCTGGTATTATCACACCACTTGCCTCGATTTTGATGAGAATGAGAAGCTGCGGAGTACACGCACTTTTCCAGAGTCTTCAAATGATATACTGCTTCTTGCTGATGCCTTCTGCTCAGCAAGCTACACTCGATATGAGCGATTCGAGTAGCTGACTAGAGTAACCCTGTCATGCCAAACAAACCTCAGCGTCGTGAGTATGACTTAAATTATCAGAGCAAAGTGGTTGGTATATCTCTACCAGCACCTAACAAGCCTTGCATCACTCCAAACCAAAGAACGAACAATAGCACATTGAAGCAAATGGCAAACATGGCCTGCCACTGTAGCGTAACTGCGTCTAATGTGCTGTCGCGTACGTCTGAAATCAACCAGTGGCATGATACACATGGTCAGTACAAAGCTGGACCCAAACATGGGCAGGTCTATCCCTTTCACCATTTCCTCAGAAAGGAAGTCGCCACTCACAACCGGTGGGAATATAGCATCTCGTCACCTCAAAACTCCATTCATGCATCGTCATCATCCAAATCTAGCTTTTTCCCACTGCATAATAGAGATTTGCTCGTCGGTAAACACTATTAACTTGTTTGATTTTCAGTCGACAAAGACCTATTGGGCTTTTGACTCTCCAGTGAGCGACATCCACGATGGTCAAGACTACCGGGACATAGTCTATTACTCTCACGTTGCGTGATACTGGGCTGCATCCTCCTGTCTTCATCCTGGCGTCCTTCACAAACCCGCCATGGGAGCCTGTTGAAATGGAGTGTGCGGAAAAAGGAGTGGCAGACGACGCATTTCCCGGTATACTACTCTCGGAGCACATGTTCTGGAGGCGATTTGATATCCCGCCGGGAATTTGGAAGTACAAGTACCGCGTAGGACAAACTGATTGTATTATTTATGACTTCAAAGCCGAGCAGGGTAATCACTTCCACACGCCGAGTTCTGACTACAAGCTCACTTGCTCTTCGCAGGGATGGACAGCTCAGGCGAAGAGTATAATGTTCTTAGAGTAGAAGAGCAAGGCTTCAGGACCTTTGACCCACCAGCAGCACTTCCGATCTCTGAGAGTGAGAGGTCTTCAAGCTGGGAGAGTAGCTGGGAGGATCCATCAGAATATCCGGATTCGGGGCAGCCAAGGGATTCTAGCCCACTGACCGTCAGAGGATCCTTCTCGTTGTCTCCTACCAATGTTGGTGAAGGGGGGTCCGAAACCTCTGGTGATGCCAACCCAGATGAAGGGCAACATCTGCTTGGTTACCGAACCATGGAAGGGACCGCACAGAGCCATTTCTCGTGCAGCGAGGCCTCTATCGACTCCAGAGATCAAGGGAATTTCTTCGCAGTCTGTTGGCAAGGAACCATAGCTAGGATCTATACGCTCTTCGACAAGGTATCCGGTCGATTCCAAAGCACGTGACGAGAACAACGTCGCCGAGGTGAAAAGTTCCAGACGTCGTGAGCAATCTGGGACCACCTGAGTGATTGACAGGACTTTCAAGGATCAATGGAGTGAAGGAAGGAAGCAGCATTAAGATTGAAGTGCGCGGATGCAGGCTTTGGTGTGGCGAATAGTTGATTGTGTTGTCAGGCGGGGTCAACGCGTCGTGGTGATAGACTGGGTAGCAACTATTTTCAAAACGTAAACATCAACACCGCTGGTCGTATTCAACATCCCACCTCATTGTCTCCTCATATTCTATTTTTGTTTCGATAGCAACACCTTTTATCATTGCAACCTCCTAGAGGCTTTGTCCGTCTTCCTCTTTCGGCCTCCTTCGCAGCCCAGAATTTCGATAGAGCGAATTTCTCTCTCATGTTTTAAAAAGCAGTTGTGTCAGATCATAAACTTTCTTCTGCCACATTTTGCGTCTACACGCTGACCAGACAGCTTCTGCCATGGTCGATCAAGACAAGCCCAGGGTAAAGCTACCTGGTGTCATACAGAGAAAACCTTTGGTGCCAGGACCTAATTCCTGGGCTCAGTCGCAACAAGAGCAGCAGCGATCCTCAAGCGATGAGCAATTGGGTACTGGACGAGTCACGAATAGGGACAAGTATGAACATAAGCCGATGCCGCCACCACCAGCAGACTCGTCGCCTCACAGCAAATCAGTACAGGCTAAGGCGTACGTACAACCAGCTATACCTTTGATTAATCCAGTACCGGAGATGAGGAGCCAGCAGAAGCGAGCTGTGACAGATCCGGTCGCACCGAAGCCTTTATTCACAGGTAGAAAGCTCAGTGTCGCTAAACTACGCAAGAAGTACTCCTTTTCAAAAGCAAAAGACGACGTTCCGGAGGTCGAAGCGATGCCCACAATCGAACCGTCGCCCGCAATTCGGCTCTCATCTGAGAAAGCAGCAGAGGTCCTAGGATTGTGTCCGCCACCTGAGAACAAGCCTAATACGCCTCCAGCCTCCACACCTCAAGCGCCGGTGTCTGACCCTTTCCGCCTATCATCTGGCTCGATAGAGAGAACGGCTAGCCCAGCGCGTCAAGCTCAATCAACACCTGTGCCTACGCGCCGGTACTTAAGGGAGAATGACCTACCAACGCCAACAATTCCAGAGGCTCCCGTCGCTCCCAATCGGCAGGCAAATGAGCATCCACAGAACCAAAGCAAAGACTCAAAGAAAGCAGAAGATGGTGTGTTCACACAGGGAATGCTCCACCCTCACAGATTTGGGACTTACGGCAATGTGGGCGAAGTCGGATTGGTGGAGGCAAACGGGATGCACCGGGTCGAGAGCTTCAGTGGGATAATAGAAAGCGCAGAATCTTCGCCGGGCAATAATGGGCAGATCTATAGGGGCTCAACGGGAGCCGTGTCGCAGTCAACCATGGCTCAAGGTCTGAATACTGGAGATCTTCTGCCACCTGTGATCTACTCGCCAAGCAATTACGGCGGAGTCTGGGAGAATGATCCTGCTGTTGTCAGTATACCAAGAAGCTCAAGCCTCATAGCGATAACATGCTGACTATGTCGAGGGCTATTCACTTCCTCCCTTTAGCCCCATGCCAAACGGGCTCCTGCCAGATGACGAGACGGGTAGGAGTGGCATGTCCGATGACCGCGGTATGCCAGTCACCTCCAAAGGGTTCTTGAATGGTTGTGGCAATAGCAACTATACAAACCTCAATCCAGGCGCAGATTACAACGCGAACACAAAACCAATCTCAAATAAAGATCGCTCACCGGATTACAACCATCCGTTTCCGTCCGCCAACTCATGGGTCTCCGGCAACTCCTTCGCATCCACCCATGCGCCTTTGTCGGCTCTTCTGCCCCCTAGCTGGCCCAATCATCACGGCAGTAACTCTGTCCCATCACCACCTCATAATCAACAAGACTACCAACGTCCCGGGTCAATGTCAGCTGCTATGGCTCGATTAGAGCTGACACTGCACCATCACATCGACAACGCCACTGGGTCATTGTCAAAATTGATCACTGATAAGCATGATAAACTGATGGACCAGACAATCAGGCGATTGGAGGATCTCGAGGAGACCGTGAGCAGAGGATTCCGTAGCTTCAAAGCTGACTTGAAAGATATCAGGAAAGATGACAGCGGTCTAAAAGGGGAGTTCAAGGACGGCGTGGAGAGCAGCGACAAAGTTGAGGAGTTAATCAAAGGAATGGACAGAAAGCTCGAGGCGTTGGAGAATGGTATCAAAGAGCACGGTTGCAAGTGTCGGGCCGCTGTTACAAAACGAAGCCCGAGTGAGCCTGATGGCAGACATCAACGAGAAGCTACGTCGCATCGGCGGACTGAAAGTGCAAATGGTGCTGTGAGTCAAGGCGAGCAACGTCAGCAATATCGAAGCGGTGCTAGTCGCTCGTCGACCAGCGCTCGTCATAGCGGAAACAGTCACAGAGTCCATCGCTCCAATACAGTTAGTAGCAAGCTTGATGACAGAACGAATGAAGATATGGAGAAAAGGAGGGAATACTATGCGGAGCTGGGAGCAGCTAGAGGTCCCATGCCGGATCTGAGGGATCACCCAGCATATTCAGGCATACAGAAGGGTCAGAGCCAGACGTACGGACAAGATCAAAATGGCATGCCATCAGTTTACGATGTTTTGCCATACGAGCAACCTTCTCTTAGTGATGGCCACTGGTATCAGCAAGCTTATGGTCAGAATCAATAGAATAGACAGGAAAGGTGGTCTATACACAATCGAGCGGGTTGAGACAGAAAGGTGTGTCAAAGCCTGGTTATGTCGAAGCCTTCATAAGTACTCTTATTCCACAACGTGGAAGGCGTGCTCCAGCACCATGGCTTCAGTCGAAAGATTGTAAAGTAGACACGCAATGGTAGCTGGTGGTAATATAGATTAAAATACAGATTGCACTAACTTAGTTTCATAGAGTAAATTACATCGTTGATTTTTGTCATGTCCTCAACATGTCGGACTCGATAATTGTTCTTCCTTTCACAGCAATGGCATCGCCCCCAGAGCGTATCACTGTCAAGAGGCGTCGGGATGAGGATCCTGTCGAGGCTCTATGTGAGTGTCATGACCCGTAAAGGTACCGCTTCCTGCTCACCAGCTCTTGTCTAGTTATAAAACAGAAGAAGCAGAGACCCAGTGGTTTCTGGAGACTGGTGGATGATGAAAATAACACTCCTCAATATGCAATACCTCACGCCCCTCCAGATACCATCAAAGACTCTCGGACCACCACGAATGCATTTCATTCACCCAAAGTACCCACAGTGAGGACTACTCTACCAAGTGAAGACTTCAGTGAGCAGGATAATGCCATTTCTGGGTTCTCCAAGAGTAATCTTACGAATCCCAGTCTTGATGCTTCTACAATCACTGCAAAGCGCCAACAGCCATCTGACATTACGCTATCCAAGGAATCTCGCCAGAAGTCTCACGACATTCTCCCCTCCGCATTGAAAGCACGAAAGTTCCATTTAGTCAAGAGTCATTTGCCCATATCTTCACCATTCTTGGTTCCAAAGACCATCGCACAGAAGCTTAGAAAAAGCCGGAGGAAGGACCTGGCCATCTTCGTCGAAAGTACAGACATCGTACCTAAAGTAAAAGAATCAGGCAACGTATCGAGACCTAGCAGCGGCGAACCAAAACACCTTGAGAGTAGTGCAAAGGAGAACAGATCGCAGGTCGAGAAGCCCCGTAAACGGCCAAATGCTACGGCTGCAGAGCGGAAGTGGAGGACAGAAACTTGGGCCAACCGCCCAAAGTCAAATCAAGGTGATGGAAATCTTACAAGGACAGCAGAAAACATTAACGAGCCGTCAAGTCAATGGAATTATGAGTCCACCCGGCTTTCTGGACAGCTCCAACGGGTCGCTCTTGAGGAGATACGTGCCAGCGAAGAACGGGTAAAGGAGCTTGGTGGTGGCGGAAGACTCAAGGTCAAGCCCAAGCCTCCGAAGCCTCGTCAACCTAGGACAGAGAAATTGGCGGACCATGGTAATGGGGATGACGTTGTAGCAGATACCATCAGTATCGATGATGATGGTGAATATGTGCTAGATACATACGTTCGGTCAAGTGCAAAGCCTTTTGGAGTCACGGAGCCGGCGGAGTCGTGTCATGATTCGTTGCATGGTTTAGATCATGGCAACGTTGGGATCCTGGTCATTGAAGACGAAGAAGAAGAAGCGCTTTGGGAAACTTTCGCCGAGGATCAAGAGAGCGACGCGGAATGGAATAGCGAGGAGGAAGACGAGAATGGTTTGTGGACCGACTCTCGAGCGAAAGAATTCACTGACGCGATAAGCAGCGGAAGACTATTATGGGAACGACTACCCGGAAGATGAAGTCGACTCTGACGACGAATTCGGTAGAGGCGCTTACAATTATCGACACGCTGCTTCTGACGACGAGGAGTTTGGTTGGTCTGATGAAGAGTAGCAGACATGGCGTCCATAGTAGTTTCTCAACAGTCAGTCGTTGGGACACAGCTATATCACACTGGCGATAACGATGTGCAATAACACAGATGTTTATTAGGGAAAGCATCAAGCTATCGAAGGACTGATGAAATGAGGCACGCCAGCGCGTTTGGGCAATTTTCCCTCGTATAGTCTTTCCGTCAACGACTACATTTCTGCCCTGAACAATCGCCGCGGTCAGGCTCAAGGGTAAGAGCAGAGACCAAGATCCAAGAAAAGTCCAAATACGCCATCCAGAAGAACAGACGCTTCCAGGTTCCCTCACAACTGCCACTAGCCCGACGAGCAGAAGTTTGCTGTGCGCTTCCCCTAAAGTGTGCAGCCACAAGCTCCTAGCTAAATGTCAGTACGGATATGAGGTGACAGGGACGGGGACGGGGACGGTGTATCTTACATCAGAGCATATGACCGTAGGCTGCACTGGCTGGGTGTCGGCCATCAAGCCAAGAATATTTCTCTTGCGTATATCCAGTGATCGCTCTCATCGCGCATCTTTGCACTGTATGTCGAGTTCTTCTCATCTCCCTCACGTTCGGTAAGCCGTTGGCTTCTGTGGTTCGATAGAACCTGCACTGGAGTCCGGGGATTTCACGTCGCCCTTCTCCATCCTGAGAGAAACGGGCGTTGTAAGCATCGGCGATGGCGTTCCAGGAGTACCCACACTGGATGCACATTTTCGAGTCAGCATTGCCTCTTCAAGCAAGTATTCCGAGACAGTCGACGCCCAAGAGTAAGGGTCGGGCAAAGGGAATATTGTATTGGAGAATACGTACGTCGATGCGGAGATACCAAATAAAATTCTGCTCTTCATCACTGTATGCTGGTCGAAAGGCGCGAGTCCGCGACGGGACGTCCGGTGGTCCCGAGCCCTTGTGTAGGGGTGGAGGACGAGAGCCTTCTTGAGACGTGGCAGATGCATCAGTTGCGTGAGAATGCTGTCCAAACCTGGGAGCTTTATTGCTCTGGAGAGAGCCAGGGCTCCTGGATACTGTTAGCCTCATATGACCTTGAAGATTGTGGCCGTCAATACCGTTTGGTGTTCTCGTCGGAAGGGTTGAGAATGTCTTCAATATTCATGCTACGACGTGTTGACGACGTGTCGGCATATGCTGGAACAGGGGCTGGGTTTCGACTGCCACGACGACTACCTCTGCTGTTTTTTACTGTACGGTAACCATATCCTCGGCCACCAGACATGATGTGAGATACTGGGGTAAAGGTATGGATGTTGAAAGATGTCTCAAAGTTGGGTGTATAGCTTGACAGAGCGGCGGTCATGTTTGGAAGGAATGGCAGCTCAGAGCACCTTTAAGCAGAAAGCTGCACTCGTGTACTAGAGATTCAACAAACAATGGCAGCGCTTGCAAAAGGAGCAAGAGTCAGTTGAGCCAGGATGTGAGGTTTGCATGCAGGATCTAGGGTTGTATTTCCATAGCTGTGCTTCAAGGCTGTGGGGGTGCCCACCGCAATGTCTGGTCAGCAAGCTGTGTCGCTGAAACGAAACAACCTCCTACGAGTAGCGGATGACCATGAAGGTTGCCTGTCGACCACCTAAACGCGTCCACTTGCCACAATTGTCGTCGGGGAAGCGGGATCCAGCGAAGTGGTTTCGTGAGGCAAGCACCAAATGAATGGTTTTTCTGGCCAGTTACCAACAAGTTATCCCAAAACAATTGGACGAGATGGATGCCCGGATTGATTATGGAGTGCTTTGGATTTTGGTGCGGTGTTTCTACGCTCGTGAGCGTCTTTTTACCATAGTCAGCTATTGAGGGAACAAGGAAGAAATGGTAGTAAGCGTAAGGATTCGAGGGGGCCACTGAGAGTATGTACTGACTTTGAGTATAGCCCAGGTCAATTATAGCCGGATTTTGACGCATCTTCGGCCAATAACGGAGCACCCAAAAGGTGCACGATGAGCGACTACTAGGCCCGGGAATAGGCAGCGTCCGGGTTTCGGTCTTGCCATACGTCCAGCTCAGTTGGACAAGACGAGTATGAATGTAGAGTGGTTGAAGCAATATCCTCAGCAATATTCGACCCAAAAACGCTTAGCTCCAAGTCACCCATCCATCACCATGATATGCCGCAGGGATCCCAAAGGCCGCTAAAGATGCAACTAATTTTGATGGTGGGACCATGATTCTTCAGGGAATGCGGTCAGATTGGGAATAGGCGCCAATTTGGAGGGAAAGGGATGACGTTTGGATGCATCGATGCTCGGTCATTGGATGCTACTGCGGTAATTTCCGCGCGATTCGGTCCAAAATGCATATGTACGTTGGACATTCACCAAATCCACTAGGACGGCTTGCCTCTGATACGCTGTTACCCTTAGCTGCTGGGCTGCTAGTTGCAACCCCGCATGTCTGTCCACGAGCTCCCTGCATGAATACTACATCGCACCGCTGCATGGCATGGCATGGCATTGCATCTGCATTTGCATAGCATTGCATGGACAGGTCACATCAGAATTAAGGTAGTAAGTACGGTAAATGAATGCTTGGGTACGCCTCTCTGTCTTTGTCGATTAGACATGTTCCCTAAGCTTCAAGGAAAAGAGAGCAGAGAGCCGAGAGGTTATTTTTGTTCATCACAACTAACGTTGAAGGGTATGGTTTGGTCTCCTCATCTTTCTGTTTCTTTTTCTTTTTCTTTTTTTTTTCTCCCCAATAGTTACTGTCCCCCCATTTATCCTCTTTTCGCTCTTTCCCTTTTTAGCCTGGAGGATGAAAGGTGGGAGAAGAAGGGTGGGAAGGAGGAAGATGGTGTCGTATAGCCACATCCCAAAGTCCCAGGCTGGTGGATGATGAATAAGGTTCAGACCCACCACCATCTGCTCTAACTTGTTCATTTACCAACTTGGTGATGCTCTATTACTACTACCACATATTTGCGCATTTCATTATCATGGAGAGATGAAGTATTTTGTTATTTTTTATTCTTTGTTTTATTCTTTACTCTTTACTTCATTTTGGATTTTATTCCTATTTATTTTTTATTTTTTATTCTTTTCTTTTTCTTTTCTTTTCTTTTCTTTAAAGAGAATTAAAATCTTATAACGTGATTAACGTCGCATGCCGTGCCGTGTAGATCCTTCTTTGGCTTAAGGGATTTTGGCGCGCCGCCGCCAATTTCTCTTCAATCCTTCCACTCACATCTCTCCTCTACCCGCCGCCATTGAAGCCTCCAGCCTCCAAGTAAGAGTGATAAGCAACGAACAACGAACAATGAACTACGAACCAGAAAATTCTTACTAAATCTGTCATGGCTTGTATATAGTCCATTCATTGGGGTTTTTTTCCATCTTGGGCCCGACGTTGGTCTGAGCCCGATAAACCTGATACAGATAACAGGGTATTCTTCCCCCATCATCTTCTTCCCAGTTATCTTCGTTGCGGCTGAAATCTCTCAACTCAAAACGTGTCACTCCAGCTGGGGTTGGCATTGATCTCGTCGTGAAGACTAAGTAGTACAGGCCTGAAGCCTGCTGACGTCTGAGGAACACTCATGCCGCTGCCGGCCTTCTGGCTCAGCCCGTGTGACCCCTGTCCGAGCCATGTCACGATGAAGGAGCATTAAAGAAAGTTGAACCTCTCCTCAATCCTTCAGCACTAGCCAAAGCCAAAGTGTACCTACTTGAACCCTCCCAGATGACAATGCACGTCAGAAAAACAGGTTTATACGCTTGGAGCTTCGTCACCTTTCGGCTTGGAGCGCGCCTCGCCTGCTCTCTTCACCGCTGTCGAAAGGAAAAAGAGCCGTGGCCGAGCGTATCGCTCTTTCCATCGTCCGCACTCCAGCCTTTGGCTACACCACCCTGCATCTTTACACCAGGCCAAAGTTCAGAGCTCTGGGAAATGACAGTGCTCCTCGTGCTTCCTATCCGGAGGGCGACTACGATGTGTTACATTGCTTTCGTTTCGGCCCTGCAGTTGCAGCCTAAGGGGCAACCAATCCAGACGATGTGGGAAGCACTAGAAGAGCTCATGAGACATTGTAATACAACGAGCAAGGTAACCAATGTTCCTTCCGCACGTCTCGAGTCATCATTCCGCCCTGATCCAGTGATTGCGTTATAGTACGTACCTAAGCGCCGCAGGTGGCGAACAGGATTAGAGTGGTTTTGGTGGAAAGGGAGAGGGGGGGGATTAACATTTAATAAGAGTGGCGGGGCGTTGGCCGCAGTTGTGCAGGTCATAGGGCTGACGAAACGCAAACGAAACGCCAAAATGCCAAGGTACGATCCTGACAGCCACCACATCACCCTGGGAATCTGGATTCGCGTGTGAAAAGCTGAATCCATCCTCGGCCCCACTTTCCATCAATGGCCGCCCCCCTTTCCCCCCACACCCCTTTTGCCTTTTTTTTCAGCTTAGAAAGCATGGAGGAGAAAGTGCATGAGGTGTGGGAGAAAACGTGGGCTTCACGAGGGAGAAGGAGGGGTGGGTGGGTTCGAGGAGGGAGGGGACGAAACGTGGGCGGGCTTTTGAAGGATTCGGTTGTGCTGCAAACATGTGGTTCAGGCTTTGAGGTGAGACGACTTGTTGGGAAGAGGGAAAAATGGAAAAATGGCCCAATGAATGAATGGGTGTGGTGGCTGTCAGAGAATAATGAATAATGATAGTTGGTGTCTGATGGTGGGAGAGCCACGTGAAAGAAAGGACGAGGGATTGGGTGGAAAGCCTCAAGGATTCTGACAGCGTCGATCGACGGCCTGAGGCTGACCTCGCTCCTTCTTCTCCTTGAAAAATTCCTTGGGAGTTGGGACTGCTTTTTCACTTTTCCTTTTTTTCCCCTCACTAATTTATTTTTTATTTTCTTCTTTTTTTCTTTCATCTTTGATCTTTAATCTTTGGTTGGTCTCTTTCTATTCCTGTGATTCCAAATACCTCTGCTTCTTCTTCTTCTTCTTCTTCTTCTTTCTCTCTCCTTTTCTTTCTTTCTTGCTCTTTTGGGGGCCTCTCCTTTTTGCCAAGTGGTATGTTCGAATAAGGTAGTAAGGTAAGTAGTAAGTAGGTAGGCAAAGCGAGCGCTGAGACGAGCAACATTAAGCAGCGGTGAGACTGTTTGTCGAACCAGGCACGCGGTACCCTTAGCGTACATATGGGAAACCCATGCCAAAGCCAAAGCCTATCCGTCTGCCTTTTGGCGGAATTGGTTGTTTGGTTTGGTTTTCTTTTCTTTCGCTGGCCACCAGCAAGGCGAGCGTTATCAAGATTTTTACGCCCCTTTCATCTGTCTTCCTTGAGCTTACCCAACCTCTTGAGGAGTTTGCTGCCCCTGGGTATATTTAGATGGGCTGGTTGGTCAAGGGGATCCATCCATCCATCTGTCTGGTCATGACCTTTCTTCGGGGGCCGTGAACTTTGCTTGACGGATCCATCAGTTAGGGGATCATGTTGGCTTCTTCTGCTCGATCCATCTCTAGGTATCTACCGCCATTCGAATGTCGACTTCTTTTTCCGACTATAGAATGGAGTACATGCATTTGAAAAGCCATTTTCGTCGAGCTTGTCTCCTCGTCTCTCGTATGCTCAACTTCGAATCGTAGAATTGAAAAAAGAAACCCCCTCATCTGAATATTACTTCCCTGTTTTTCTCAAAGAGTAGCCACGTTTATCAAGCTGATCCATCTCTCTCTCTCTTTCTCATCGTAGGCATTCCTAGGCGTCATAGCAATAGCGATTACTCCTCCAAGTGCACCCCAGTGGCGGTAGCACACCTGTAAAAAGGTCAGCCATCCGTCATGAGCCTAGAGAAAGGGTGTACCTACGGATCAGCGGCATAATGGATGTTGTAGTGCTCCCATTCCTCATCTCTGGAAAGTGCCGCTTTGAATTGGACTGCGTCATCGACTTTACAGAAGCGGAACACCACCGAACGCGCCTGCCATTGCTAGCTTTAGCCTTGTAGTGGAAAGGGCTTGACGGAGATACTCACACCACCGGGATTGTACCCGTCAACAATCTTCTCCACCTTACGATTATTTCGCTCCGCGATCCTCAGAAGTGCGTCCATGCCCCAATGGGTCTCGACTCCCACGGCACGAACACAACGAGTGACCCCCGAAAGGATCCAGCCTTGAAGCAAGCCACCGACGACATCGACATCCTTGGAGAGCTCGACAAAGAGGACAAACTCGCGGCCTTTGGCATCTTTCTTGTAGACGAGACCGTTGGACGTCTCATTGTAGAATTTCATGCAGTCTCCTGCGTCCATGAACCGGATGACTGCCGAGAGGTCGCCAGCAGCCGAAGGGCGAACGTGGATCTCTTCGATGGATCCGCCGTAAATCAGCGACGCTACGAACGTAGCTGTCGAGCCGTGAGGAAGGCCTTTAATGACGACTTTGCGTATCTTGGCAGCTTCTTGCAGGTTAGCAACCATTGAAAGGGAACTCATGCGGGAGCGTACCAGGTCTACTCCTCTCCTCCCCCTTGGGCCAAGTGCCGAAGAATGTTTTGTTCTCAAGATCCTCGTCAGCGAATGATGTACCTGTCAGAGGCATCGCACCGGCTGGATCGGTAGCATTCTTAAGTCCAACTTCGATCGTGCCTGGTGAATCCGTCTCAGTCTTGACCGTTGACTCAGAGCTTGCAGGCTTCTGTTCTACTGAGGCGTCTGTCTGCGATGAGTTTGAAGGACTGGATTGACTCAAATCTTGGCCAGGAACTCGTGTGTTGGAATCAGTCGTTCGACTGAAACCTCGTATGACCCGCAAGTGAGGTGGTAGGTAAGCCTGAGACGTTGAGGGTGCATTATTCTCTTTCCCGACCTGGTTAATGTGAGCGCTATTTGACGTGTCTTCACTAACCGCTCCACCTTGCTCGACTTGGCCTTTGTCCACGGATTTAGTGTGGGCTAATGATTCTAGACCCTCGTCGTTCGCCGCTTCTGGCTTGACTTGATCATGATTAGCCGCATCTTTATGGATCTTATCTGCTAGCGTAGAGAGTTCAATAACCGATGAGGGAGGTGCGTCGGAGAAGAGAGATCGTGTAACGTGATCGCCAATCAAGTTCTTATCAACATTGTGATCAGGATCAGCAGCTTTGAAAGTCATCCTATCGAAATTATCGTTGATAGCTGGGTTGGGTACGACAGCCTTGATAGGAGTGAAAAGTCTTGCGGAACGTGGTCCAGCAAGCAATGAAGATTTATGACGTGCAGAAGCTGGAGCCCACATGGATTCGCTTAATGGTCGACCTTCCATATTGTTTACGTAGTCGGAGAAAGCGTCGGCGACGTCTTGATTGTGAGTGTTGATAGCTGTCAAACGTGGGCTGGAGGCAGCAGTTTTTGGGGTGTTTTGTGGGGCTTTTAGACCGCTGAGATGAGGGCTGGGTTTAGGATGAGCTTCCGGTGAGGTCAAGTGCTGATGATGCTGGCTTGCGACGGTCGAAGGTGGAGGGGTCGTCGTTCCTGAGGACTTGTTGTATTCAGAAATGTCATTGTCCTTGTCATTGTCATGAGTATGGAGAGTTGTGTTGGTTGAGTTATGTCCATTGGCTAGCTGATCATTTTCAGTACCTTATTGATTGATGACGTTGTTGTATTAAGGTAGTGAGCTTACCTTAGGTTTAGCCTCAGTCTCAGCCTCAGGCTCAGGCTCATGCTGGCCTTTCATCTGCATGAGGAAGCGTCGAATTGTCTCTGCGTCATCAACAGCCGCCATGTTGTAATTTTGTCAAGATAAACACTTCAATGTAAATTTAATGGTAAGGATAACGGTAACGGTGATGGTGACGGTGACAGCGACGTTAATGTTAACGGTAATGCTAATAGTAGTGTTGATGGTGCTAGATAACAAAAACTGATGCTTGATCTAATGTTTCAGCTTTGTCAAATTTGCAAAAATTCTCTCGTCAGGTAACTCAAAACTCACACCTTGACTCCGTCAGTCAAAGTATCTTATTCGTTATCCCGTGAGTCGTGAGTCGTGAGTTGCAAGTCTTCCGCTCAATGTAGGCATGGGATGGAATATCTTGAATGATGACAATGTATTAACATCAGGAATTCCATTCAGAGAAGAGGCTGGGAAGGTGTTTAGTGATGCAAGGTTGTGTTTGTGTCTGTGTCGTGAGTTCAAAAGAGGTTGACAGTGAAGAGACAAACTAGACACGTTTGTTGTCTTTCTCTTCATAGCATTAGCTGTCACTCTTTCTGTCGCGTCGGGTCAACTTTTTGGCCTCACTTTCTCTTCTAGGGCAAGTAATCATCAAGTGTTCACTTGATCGTAATCATGTAAGATGTTGCCTTGCCACAGGGTATATGAACACTCCGATCGCTCCCAATCGCTATGCAAGGTAAAGTACAAATATGTAAATCTCTCACCCTTTTACTCATCCTGGAGGCACAGGCATGGTCTCCCAGTTCTTCTCCCCATCTCGCTGACTCTCCTTGATAAGCTGTAACGTCCTGATGCCACAATACCCACCTCCTGCAGCTACCCGAAACTCCTTCTCGAACCTTCCACCAGCTTTGAGACTCTTGTCTTCCACCCACACCTTTTCCTCTACTTGTGAACCTACCACCTCCGTCCTCCGTGGATTGAACCAAGGAAGTCCGACTATATGATTGATGAGATTGTGCGGAATGGTGAAAAGCCGCTCCACCCGCTGGACTCTTCGAATCCAAGGCAGAGTCGTGTTACTATACGCAACGCGGACGAAGGGGTTCATATAAACACCCACATACTCACCGCTTTCATCAAAAGTACTCTGATTCAAAAGATCTGCATGAATCAAACAGCATTCCGATGCATCCCAATAGGTATCAGGTGTTGCTCGAAAGCGCAATGGTGGACTTGCTTGGAAAGGCTTGGCGTCAAAAGCTACCATGCCTCCCCAACAGCTTTTGACCCTGACGGCATCCTTGCCTGCAAGTACATCTCGCCGGCTACTGCCACTGCCAGCATTTGTAAACCACGGAAAGAAGGGGACGCCCATGCTGTACCCTTCCAGATCTCGAGTTGCAAAAGTGTCGTAGAACTTAAAGGGGTTTATAAAGTCCACGGCGCAAGCAGCACGATAGGCAGTGTTGCCGTGCTCGTCCATGTTTGTCGATAAGAGAAGCTGAGCGGCTTCTGTGGGATCAAAAACAACATCGTTCAGATACAACAGCTTGTCATACTTGATCTCAGGGTGCTCGTCCAGAGGTAAGAGAGCTCTGTTGCGGACTTCTGCCAAGTAGGCGATACGCTTAGTCCGTTCAGACCCATTGGGTAGCCTGATACGCGGAAGCTCTTCAAGAGGCGGCGAATCTTCAAGGACCATATTGTGCTGACATTGGACCCTCCTTTCAAATTTAAATTGTGCAACCTGGGCCCCTTCACCACTGGTGTTCTCATATATGCTTAAGAACACATTTCTATTGCCTAACATATTGATGAGCTTCAGCACTGCTTCCCCCCATGCTCCACCAAGAAGATGGCCACCTTCGTCATATATGCTAGCAGCGATAAAGATTTTTTGATTCTCGGGATTCGCACGCCCATAATCCTCGGAGCTCTCAATCCTTGCCTTCAAAGACTGGTAATGAGCCGGTGTTTTTGTGTATGACGGCTCTGTGAAAAGCGCAGTGAATAGGACCAGTGCCAGGAGAATACCAACGAACCCATAGCAGCTGCAGAACGATCGGAGAGAGGGTTGGTGAAAGCCTAGCCTGGGACGACGCGGAAGCTTGGAATGTGCTCGAGAACGCGGATCTCGAAAGAAAACCCCTTTAAGGCGTAGAGGATTGATCAAAGAGAGTAACCTCCAACTCACGGAGATCGGTTGTCTAATGTAGGAAGGACTGGTCTGTCCTCGCGATTGGAAGTCGGCTTCGTCTAAATCGAAGAAGAGTTGCGACTGGAAGTCGGCTTCATCGTAGATCCCATCAGAGTCATACGAGTCACGACCAGCGAGCTCGTACTCATTGGTATAGACTGGGCGCTGCGGCATACCGAATCATCATGTGTCTCCAGTTAATAGCATAGCCAGAGGGCCAAAAAAGGATCTGGCACAGGATGGGCGAAATTGGGTCGTCGTGGCCTGGCATGATAGTCTTGGCAACGGATTTAAGTATTTCCGCATCGGCCGGGATCGTGACTCAATCCTTTCCCTCGCTTAGAAAATAGCTCTTCGAAAGCATTAACTCCGCACAATATGGCTACCAATGGTGGAAAGATACATATTGATGAGGACATAGGTAAAGACGATCCTTCAGCCAACGGTTCAGAAACGTTACCATACAAAAGCCTCTTGTTCGCGCACATACAGCATCCACCATCCCAAACAGATGGACCGCAGTATCTTACACGCAAGTCCGAGACTGGGCCGGTCAGCGAAGATGGGGATCCTGAAGCCCGTAAAGAATGGAAGCCAGCTACAAAGTCTGCCCTGAAGAAATGCAGCAACCTGTATGAACAGCATAAGAGAAAACAAGCCAAGGGCAATGACTTGGCCATACGAGAGAAATCAGAACAGGAAAAGCGGCAACGAGCGCTGCAAGAAGCAATGGAAGTCCGGATAAGAGAGGATTCTCAGCTTCCAAAAGCATTCAAGATACGGCTCAATGAGAAAGATCCAGCGCTTGTGAAACTGAGGAAAGGCACCAGCGAAAAGGACGTGGACTACTCTGAAGGTCGAGGTTCGAGAGTAAGAGTCACAGGACGTGTGCACAGGTTCCGCACGCAAAAGGATGTTATTTTTATTACACTTCAGGATGGATACGGCTTTCTCCAGTGCGTCCTCACGCGCGATTTGACCAAGACATACGACGCTTTGACTCTCACTCAAGAGACGTCCATGGAGGTCTACGGCGAGATGTGGGAGGTGCCTCCAGGACAACACGCACCAGATGACCGAGAGCTCCACGCTGACTATTACGAAATTATCGGCAAAGCCGCCGGTGACAAAGACGCCATCACCACCCGCGCAGCGCCAGATGCTGACACACAGACCCTTCTGGATAACCGCCATCTTGTCCTACGTGGCGAGACCTCATCTTCCGTGATGAAAGTCCGCGCTGCTCTCCTCCGTGCCTATCGTCACACCTATGAATCTGAAATCACCCCCAGCTGCCTCGAAGTCACTCCTCCTTGTATGGTACAAACTCAGGTTGAAGGCGGCGCTACCCTCTTTGACTTCAACTACTACGGCCAGAAAGCGTACCTCACCCAATCTTCACAACTTTATCTCGAGACTTGCCTGCCCTCTCTTGGCAACGTTTTCTGCGTTGCGCCATCTTTCCGTGCCGAGAAATCCTCAACCCGTCGCCATCTCTCCGAATACACACATATAGAAGCCGAACTCGATTTCATCACCTTCGATGATCTTCTTGTTCATCTCGAGCTTGTGATGAGCAAAGTAGTCGAGCACGTTCTTGCAGATCCGAAGGTCAAAAAACTTGTCTACGACCTCAACCCAAAATTCAAAGTCCCAGAAAGACCGTTCATGCGCATGAAATACGCTGATGCTATCACCTGGCTGCGTGAGCATGACACCAAGAACGAAGAGGGCCAGGCACACGAATTTGGTGATGACATTGCGGAGGCTGCGGAGCGCAGGATGACCGACATAATCAACCGCCCCATATTCCTGACCCATTTCCCTGTCGCTATCAAAGCCTTCTACATGAAGAAGGATCCACAGGACTTGAGGGTGACCGAGAGCGTGGACTGCTTGATGCCGGGCGTTGGAGAAATCGTTGGTGGAAGTATGCGCATGGATGATTACGAGGAGTTGATGGCTGCGTACGCGAGAGAGGGCATTGATCCGGGGCCTTATTATTGGTACACTGATCAGAGGAAGTGAGTTCCCGGGCTTCTCTTGACACGCTGATGTTTGGTGATGCTGACTCTGTACATTAGGTACGGAACATCGCCCCATGGCGGCTACGGGCTTGGCCTCGAACGTTTTCTGGCTTGGATGTGCGGTCGGTACACGGTGCGGGAATGTTGTCTTTACCCTCGATTCACCGGCCGCTGCACACCGTGAGGTGCGCTGAAATAAGAGAGTCCCACTTGATCCGTTTCCCCTAGATGGACCCACTGCTGCGCACGGCGAAGTCTTCTCGGAGATGACGTCTATCCTTCGTGTGTGTGTTGTATTTCAGATGAGGCGGGTGGTTGACGACTGTACCGTGAGCATTACCAGACATGCCGGTTTCATAGATGAGATACCACTTAGAACGGCATGCCCTTATTCTTGAAAGACTTTCTATTCTTGCATGAGCAGATTCTCTAGCATGGCCGTATCGTAGTGCTATGATCTTAACCAGACCAGTAACAGTAATTCGACATAGGCATGATGCAAAGCAAACGCCGAGCGACCTGGGTATCTTCCCTAACACCTTTGCGCCCCAAACATCCAGGGACCACGGTCCTTCTCTGCGAGAGCATGATCCCATTATCCCCCCATGCCTTATTATGGATTGCTAGCGCCGGCCACACTTGCCTTCCTTACAGGTGCCACCGCTGCACCTGCAGCAACCGCTCTCCCCTGCGCCTGAGCCAGACTCGGCTTCCTCGATGGCCCCTCCCCATTCAGATTCTCGCCACCCGTACCCACCACCGAGCCAGGCATGGCGCCGTCTGAGACTCCTTGCTCCCTACTACCACCCCCAAAAATCCCCCCTCCTCCCGAGCCTCTTGACCCCAAGGCATTGCCCAACATCTCCTTCATCCGAATATGCTTGTACTTTCTCGCCGTGGGCACAAAGACATGCTGATCGAGCGGCGTCGGTCTCACCCTCGCAATCGCGGCCATCACTGCATCCTTCTCTTCATCACTATCCACCGGCCCTTCCGGCGGCCCATCGTCTAGTAGCGGCGCCTTCGCCTCCAACGCCGCTTTATGAATCTTCGCCTGGTTCCGCTTCTGATACATATTGAGCAATTGATCGTATGGTAGACTCCGGCCGGGGACTGAACGTTTGGCACCCATGCTATGAGATTTGCAGGTAAGAGAGCGAGCGCAGTAACCGCCGTTGGGTAGCATGACGCCGCATTGCTGCTCGACGTTTACGGGTCCTTTCGGTTTTGGCAGTTTGGGCTTGGGCGGCTCATCTTTTTTGAGTTTCTTTTTCTTAGGCTCTTTCTCGCCTTCGCCGTCTGCTTTCCGCTTCTTGGATTTCTTGGGACCGTCAACGGAGGCTTTGGAGGCGGACTTTTTGGGTGGCTTTTTGGTGGAGCCGCTACCACCTTCTCCGGCTTCGTTATCACGTTGGCTTGCCGTTACGGATTCGCCCATTACGGAGTCACCGTCCTTGTCTTTCTCTTCAGCGGCTTCCTTGGCTTTGGCATCCTTGGCCTTCGCTTCTTTTGCTTCCTTCTTCTTACGGCTCATTTCTTTCTTCTTTTCGCATAATTGAGCGTGAGAAGCGACGACGGACTCGGGCAAGGGTTTCTTGCAGTAACTGCACTTGGTAAGGCCCTGTGGGTCTCCAGCTTTCGGTCCGGCGCCATTTACCGCGGGAGAATCTGGAGATGGACTCCGAGTAGTGCCACCTATCTTTGTCGCTGATATATGAGGTTTCAGAGAAGTGATTGTTGAATGTAGGTGCACTGATTTGGTTGCGACTCACCATTGGTCTCGGTGTCCTTGGGCTTCGTCTTCTTCGCGATCGACTTTTTCAGCTTCACTCCTCCCGTAGGCTTATCCTTCTTGGAAATTAGATTCTTGCCGGCACCTGGTTCTACCAAGCTCATTTCGGAGCTCGAAGCTATGGATGCTGCGCTTTCACTGTGAGCTGTTCACTGGCCGTCAACTAGGTGAAGCTTGCTCATACCTCTGCGGCTAGGGTCTGTCGAAGCCATTCCTATAAGGAATGACACTGGCCCTAGGATTGAGGCTTTCTAGGTATCCTATTAGCAAGCAACACTGCTGTGCATGCGGGCGAAGTATGTCCGGAAAGGAAGAAGTGTAGGTAACATGCTCGGTCGTTTAGGATAATTGTAGGGCTGAGCTACCGGGTTATCATCGGCCCGATACTATACAAGAGGGACCCGAGCTCGCCGAGGATCTGTAGATCTGCGGAGAACGCTCAGTGCGTTCTACGGAGTACTCTAACGCGCTTCGAAACGGATCCCTCGGATCTTACGGAGGGTTCCTTCTAGGTTAACATCATACTATTATTATCAAGAGCATCTTCATTCCTAGTAATCTTGTCTTGATAGTAATGCATGCAAATTGCAGAAAAAGGCAAAGGAGCTACCCAGCATTGTCGATTCTATCTCTCCCCCCAGCTCCATGCAACGCTAACTGCTAGGTACCATTTATCGATGATGCGGGAGATGATGCATGCTTGCAGTTTGAGCGACAGTCGTCGACAGACGCTGTTGCCTATTTGAGTAATGGCATCTAGCCAGTCTGAACCGGAGGCATTGATCGCACTGTGCAGCGTCGTAATTTCGTAATGCCTAAGCAAAGGCCAAACCGTCCGTAACTATATATGGAGCCTTACTGCTGGTCTCTCAAAAAGCTAGTTAGAAATTGTATCGGGTCCCTTGACGACTTGGCACCTTGCCCTGGCGATTAGTGGCGCGTGTTTGTCGAGGCTCCTCCTCCTCGACGATGAGGGGCTTTTTTTGAGCTACCCCCTTTTGCTTCTTGTATGCCGGCGGCTTTGGCTCTGAGTGGAGGTGGCCAATTTCGTTGATGGCAGTGTTGTTCTTCCACGCTAGGCATCGGTGGCCCGTTGAGTCCACATACGTCTTGGTTCGTGTTGAGACTCTCGTCGTAGGTTCGCTGGTTTCCCCTTTTTTCTCGTCCATGCTCAAGTATTCATGGCGTTTCGTCATGTGAAGGTTGATGTTGTCTCTCTGGGCTTGAAGTTCTTTTCGAAGTTTGATTTCGCGTACCCCACGAACATCGAGCCATCCAATGAGCATATCCAGGCGTTCCGGGTCGTCGTAGTAGCCCCATTGCCTTGCGGTGAACGTATGAGTATCACCCTCCTCAATCATCTTTCGCTCTGGTACTGTCATTTGGAACGCTCGCCGGTACTGCTCGTTCTCCGCTGGAGACAACTCTATGAAACCTTCACGTTCAAGATCATCGGGTCCCTGCACCCATAGACATCCGTTTGCGTATCCAGCGTCGGCAGTGGAGCTATCGGGTAGGCCAGCATATGGCATGGCGTTACGTTCCATCCAGTAGTAGCGGTTCCAGAAGCGGTCTTTTCCAAGTACTCTAGTTCTGGGGCAATCGGCTTCCCGTAGGTCGTTCTCGAGAGTCAGGACCTCTTCTTCGTATTCCTTGATCTTTTCCTTCACTTCTTCGATTTTTTTTAGCACTTTGTCGTATTGTTTTTCCTGCTTTGACGGCTTCTTTGCCTTCTCGGCTTGCGCCCTTTCTTTTCTCTCCTTTGCTTCTTCCTGCTTCTTTTTGCGTGCCGCCGCTCTGTCGTTAGCTCGGCGGAGAGTACGCCCTTGATGAGGTTCCTCCTCACCCGAGTCCATGACTTCATCCTCGTCGGCAGGTTCCTCCTCATCCGGTTCCATTTTCAACTCTGACAACTCCTCTAATTCTGCGGGAGGAGACGCAGATATGTTTTCGGGTTGCAGAGTTTTACGCTCCTCATGTAATACCCGTAGCTCTTCTACTCTGCGAACGATCAGCACGTAATATATGGCTTCCTATATGAAATACTCACGCTGCTTTACGACTTCTTTGAACTTCGTTCTTCTCTTTTCGATGTTCTGTCATTTGGGCGCTGCAGTCTTCCATGTATTGTCGAATTGCTTTGGTTTCCACGGATTTCATACAGAGGATCTGAAGTATGCGGATACGAAGGTTGACATCAAGGATTTGATACTGCGCAGACGCAATTTCTGGTGTTGCATCCTTGTCGAGAGGGGCTAGGTGCCTCAAGATCTCGTTGCAGCTTTCGGTGAGGCGCGAACTACTCGATAGCTGATTGAGGAGACCTACAACGATCACTACCCAGTGACCGTTGGAAAAGTCACGCTTTCGAAGTCGCATTTTCCAGTCATAGCCACGTATTGAGTGGTCCATCTCTACCGCTCGGTGGACCTTCACGTTGACTGGGGAGGCTTCGTTCCCGTTGGCAGCCTGCTTCAACTCTGCCGCTTCCGACTTTGCAAGACTACCGCGCGTAGATCGTGCTGGCGGTTTGATTTCTGGCTCTGGTGTAGGTGAGGGTTGAGCGCTACTTTCCTGGACAGATTCTTCTCCTTCGCTTTCGGCTTGATAAGGCAGTGAGACCTGGACCTGGCCATTCTTGTCGTTTGAGTCATTCACCAGCTTCTTAAGCACGGCGCAATGTATCTCTACGAGAAGCTCACATTGAATATCTTCGGATGTGATCCGCAGAGCTTCGACATAGTCATCGAACGTAAAAGAGTCAAGCTGAAAAACCTCGCAGTAGACATTTAAGGTGTCCCAGGTCTCTAAAAGTAGCCCAACAGATTCCATCGCAATGCCACTTCCAGCGCCTTCCGACACCCTATTGACACTTGGAGTACTCTCTGAGAGGAATTTGAGTGGCGGGCGGTGAGTGCCATCACGCACAGGAGGTATCTCAAGGTCCTCGATAGGGTATTTCGGCGGCGGCGGTGGTGCAGGTTTTGGCTGACCTTTGGCGGCGATGGGTTGAAAACCCTGGACCATGCGAAACCCGTGTGACGGTCCCGCTTGGAATTGATTAAATTGAGGGGGCTGACCTTGCGGTGCAATCCTGAAATCCGGGTTGCTAATAGTAGAGCGTTGATATTCAGCAAATTGGGCCTGCCTCCAACGCTGCATCTCGTCTTGACTATTCTTGCCTTTGCTTCCCTTTGGTTTGAGAATTGGTAGGCCATTGCGAGCACCGTATAGATTGAGAGTGAGACCTTCGTATTCACCTTTTTTGCCAGAGGAAGGGTTGGTCTTCCTCTGTTTTGATTGATGGTCATGTGTCAGCCATTCGGGGATAGTTGTACTGATACGATACTGCTCGGCGAGCCTGGGTTTGACGAGCCAAGGTGCTCCTGTCCATGCCTCACGGGTAACGCTGTTTTTCAGAAACGATCGAAGCCTCTGCTTGGTGAAGGTCTTTCGTTCACGAGAAATGTGGTCTTCATCAACGAGCGCTTCCTCACCTTCTCTCTCGTCAAGACGGCAAAAGTATCGTGCAAATGTCTTCCGCTCTAGACCACCATCTGGCCGAGCTAATTCAGGAAATTTGGTCTTTTCACGGATGAAGCCAGTAAAACGATCTTCACCGAGCGTAATTGTGACAGTTTCCCCTGGGTAGAAATCTCGCTTGAACTCCTATAGTTGCTGATTAGTAAACCCCTAAAGTCACGTGTATAATGAGGCGGTACTTCATAGGTGTAATCAACTAATGAACAGCTGTTAGTACCAGCTCTTTGGTGATGAGGAGTGCAGTGCTTGCCTAAATTATCTATTCTTGAAATCTGTTGAAATTGTACTTTCCTCAGGATCGGCTCTCTCAACGCATCAGGGAACTCGTCGTCAACTTCATCCGAAGCATCCAGCTACTCATGTCAGCGAACGAAATATACCGATTGCGTAGGGCAGCGAAGAACAGGGACGAGGCCTACCTCGCTCCTGAGTGCCTCCCTGAAAGTGAGCCCCGAATGTCCCGTGATCTCACAGACGAAACGTTTCTAGATCACTTGTTATTTGATAGAGCATCTGGTTAGAGGTAGGAGGTAGACCAACTTGCTTGTAGTAATCGATGCTGGGTAGCCCGATGGTTAGTTCAACGCAATGGACAGGAAGCCAACGCGCAAGCTCACCGTTTCAAGTATTCCTCATAACTGGTGAAAATTTCACCCGTTTCTTCTATTGACCAAACCTGATACAAGTCTCAGCAATTCGAAAAGGGGCAGGTCCAAGCCAAACTTACCTCAGAGTCGTCCGTAATGTATGCAGGCAGCGCAGCATATTGAACGGGTTTTCGCTTGAAAAGAACCTTGGAAAGTTAGTTTGTGAACGACAAGGATGAAAGAAGTGAATCTACCATGCCGTGGGACAGGCCGAAGGGAAACCGCTCCTCGTGTCAAGGTGCGCTAGGGCCCCAATGGCCTTATATCATACGTTGGACCAGGGGCACTGAGCCCAAGGCAAGGGTTGGGATACGGCTGCGCAAGACAGGGTTTGATGTTTTGACCAAGAATGAAATGATCGAGAAGGGGCTGCAGAAGACTGATGGACTTCTCAAGCGCCCCGGGCAACAAGGGCAAAAAGGCAAAGGAACCACGTGCTATATGACGCTAAGGAGTCTACAGAGACGATATGCACGCGTGTTGATGCTTTCCGACGTGTTTTCGGGGGAGTAATAGATGAAGTCGATGGTGGGGGGTTGGTGGTTGGGAAGAGGTTGAATGATGAAGAGGAGATGTGGTCGGCAAACGGAAGTGAAAAAAGAGGAAGCAAGTGGAATTTCCCCATGATGAACTAATCGGGCAAGGTATTGAACATAAGGTTGATTATCCACCCTAAGTGAATAGGCTCAAGGCTATACCTTAGTGATCTTGTTTTACCATACAACCATACAGCATTGAATGATACCCCATGAACATGAAGGTTTTATACAAACTACGCTAAATAAATTTCCATGTTTTTCCCCCTTCCCGACGGCCGACAAAGGGAAGGAATACGAAGCTTTTGATTGGAAAGGTGATAAATTCGTGTAGGTATCATTTTTCATACGAGTCAGCCATGACGGAAATCAATTGCCAAAATCAACTTGAAGCGATCGCTGTAAATCAGTACTTAGGTGCGTATCAACATACTCTACGAAGCAAACTTTCACGCAGGATACTGGAAACCATCTTACAAGACGGGTATGTTACTGATACCTAAAGGTAAAGGTCTAAAGTAAGGTAAAAAATTAAATCCGCATTGCTAGCTGCATTTATCTTTCCCGATTCCCCTCTCCTTCTATCCACCATACTCCTCCGTCTTCAGCAGCGCTGTCCAATGCAACATGCTCATATCTACACTCTTACACTCTCACACTCTCCCCAGCTCGGACATTCACGCCACTACAAAGTCGAATGCCACTCAAGGAAACCTTTTTAAATACCCAACATCGTCTTCTCATGTGGGTAGGTAGCCTCTCTGCCTGTCGCAATCACTTTTACTATCTGTCAATCATGTAACTTTCGAACCATCAGAATATGCCTTGCCCCCTTCTCGACTTCCATCTAGCAAAAAGTATTCCATAGTCATCTCAGTGTATATCTTCCCGTACTTCCGTCCATTCGATGCCAATAGCGCATTTCCAGGCAGCCATACAAATGATTCGTCCCAAGGACATCCCGCCCTCCTCCGCACAGGACACTAACCAAGAGACAGTTGGCAACCCAAAGGGTATCATTAGAAAAATTAGCGTCAACACACTTTATCAACGACCTCCATCTGAAACATTTATTCCTGCTACGGCTCGAGTTCAACGTTATCGATTTCATATGGGATACTGGTAGTCTTCCGGAAGAGCATCGACTATCTCCTTGACACAAGTACAAATAGCTTTCCTGCCAGTAGTAATGGGTATCTACGTGCTATGAAGTGAAGTACACAACAGAAAATCCAACCCAGCTGCCCACAACCCCTATCGCCGAATACGAGCTTGTGAACATCAACGGGAGAAATTCATACTTGGGTCCGAAGAGGAGCTGGTGAATGAGTGAACAATAGATGATTAGAGGAATAGACACAGTGTTGTAGAGAAGAGAAAATCTGTCAAGCAGGAAAACCCGGGTTTGAGACGATGCTGGCGCTAGCCGATCGAAGACCGACAGGAAAAGTATCAACCAAGAAACGGTGTACACGGCCTTCACTGGGAACTCGGCGGTCGTGAACAACAATGGAAAAAGAGAAACGTGCCCTGCGACGGCCAAAGGTCGAAACGCGCCAAGGTACCGACGGTCTTTCAATGCCAGCAAGCTGAATGGTATGATCACCAGAAGGATGGCTTTCTCATGGACATGCCATCCAAAAAGGAAGGATGCGTAGCCACACAAAGTTACAGCTCCCACGAAAGTCTCCCACGTTGGCTGGAAGAAGAGCTTAATCAGACACAGCTGCTGATGATTAGTCATCAATACACAGTAAAGGAATGTGTTCTTACAGTTTGGCATAACAGGGTTAGGATGAAGGTAACCTTCGGCGATATGTTGGGTAAGATCGCAAATGAGGAATCTCCAATGAGTCCTCGGGTGACGCTGTTCAACGCAGCTGGATCGACTGGCAGCCGCAACGTCGGCGCGACTGGAAACCGTAAGCTTATAATAGAGAAGCTCGACCTCCTTTGCGCAGACTAACCGTAGATGAGAACCCTGTCAGTGAACGAATACATAGCCCATACGTTGGGCGCCCAATAAGCATGACATAATCCCCGTGAGAACGGAAACAGACGGCTTAAGATTTGATCTTTTTGGTCCCAGTACCAAAACGGTCCAAGAGCGGCTCCAAAAATACTGACGAGTCCTGACGCCAGCTTGACGCAGTTGCCTAAGCGGATTCGAACCAATGACTTTTGGCTCAGGCAGTATGCTCGCAGCAAATACACAAAGTACGCGGGCGCGAGATAGAGGAATATGTGCTTGAAGCAGAGTATTGCGGCAAATAAGAGACCCCCGGGCAGCATGGTGGACTGCTTTCGAGCCAACACTATGGAGAGTATAAGGAGACCGTAGAGGAAGCCATTGTACTGGAAGTGAATGTGGTCGATGATCAGCAGCGCCGGAGACAATAGAATTGAGATGGCTACTGCGTGGGAACTCTTTTGGAAGGCTGCGGGGGATGTTTGGACATGTCTAGCACAGAGCATCAGCCTCAAGGTGATTGCTTCTTTTAGCCTTAACACTCGTACTTATACAATGCAAATGCCAGTACCAGATCCGTTGCTATGACGGTAAGACGTTGGAAATATATGGTCTGCCAGCTTTGGTATTTCAAGTTGTCAATCTTCAGCATTGCAGGGTCCACATAGTAGGCAAGCTGTGAGAGGAGCCATTCGAAGTAGGCAAAGAAAGGGGGGTAGTCGAGTGTCCATTCTGAAGTGTTCTAGCAAACCTCGTCAATATCACAACGTTGAGTGGGATCAGACCACGATGTTACCTCGTAATACCAGTCTCTCACAGGCAATGAGTTGGTGATAGCAAGCCAATTGCGGTGGACCTCGAAGTCGGTGGACTTGCTGGACCTGCATTAGCCTCATGTTGGCGATCTTCGCATCCAGAACTTGACAAACTATGCGGGCCAAAGAAGAGTTTTCAGTGCTGTCACGACGACAGCAGTCTGTGCTATCGATGGGTATAGATCGGCCATGGAGGCATCGCTTTTAAAGGATGGATTCCTTTTCACGGTAAGGTAAGTAGGAAGGTACTACAATAATATCAAAATTGGCGAGAGGTTAGGACTGGGGAGATTCAAAGTCGGGCAAATCCAATTTAAGCATAAATGCTCGGCAAGCTAAATTAGATGACGGCTGACCTGAAACAGCTAAGGTAGGTATTTATGTATCACCAATGACACCTGAACCTCTGGCCAAATGGACTCATCCGATGTTGCGGTGAGGCATGCTATAGCCTTCTCACCATTGAACATCAAGCATTCTATCGACTTGTCTCCCTCTACTCTATCCATTTCCCGAGACATTCGCATCAGCATCGTCGCCATTGTTCTCGGCTTGACGGCAGCTAGCATTGCAAAAAGTGTGCTGGCTTCGCGAAGACCCGACCAATAACACACTCGTTGAACATCCTTTTCCTTCCTTCAGTATCCTCTCAAAGGCATTTTCGTTCAGCAACTCGCTGTCAGAAAATTTGCTGGGCCGTCGGGTTCCCGAGCCAAGCCCCTGACGCTCTGGTCATCGGCCTGTCGACATCATGCATATTCTCTTATTTTCACCTCTCTTAGCGGCATCAGTATGGGCGCAGTATTTGATTGAGAGCTCAAGCTTTGGACAGAACAACCAGTGGGCAATCCTTGTGAACCCGCAGCTCGCACATGCTGATCGTGTGATAGGATATCCCCAAATAACTACGCAGTACCTGGATGGCACATATCAGGGGAAGGGCAAACTCCTCAATTGGTGCGTATGGATGAGTGCGAAGGTCTATTAGAATGCTCATCGACTGACGGAGACAGTTGTCTGATAAAATAATTCTGACGCCTCCATACCCAGGCAATCAACGAGGAGCTCTGTGGGCAGAAGCCAAGTAAGTGGTTTCCTCCACTAGGCGCATAACTTTTTTGCCGACGTTTGTGTTAGGGTCTCACAGTCTGAGTGGGTTGCCGAACTCGAATTCCGAGCCACAGGGCCCGAACGAGGAGGCGGAAATCTACAGTTATGGTACGCCAAGGATGGTCGGATTAACGTTGGAGCGTCGAGTATATATACCGTTGGGAATTTTGATGGGATGGGTCTGGTGATCGATCCTTACGGTGGAAAGGTTCGATGTCCTCGGGGTGATAAATGCGGATATAAACTGATGTCGCTAGGGTGGAGGCATTCGGGGATTCATGAATGATGGCACTATCGACTACAAGAACTATCATTCAGTAGACTCATTGGCTTTCGGTCATTGCGACTATTCCTACCGAAATCTAGGTCGACCGACCAAGCTTCAAATCAAGCAGGAGGGGAACATCTTCGAGATCAGAGTCGACAATAAGCTCTGCTTCTCAACCGACAAGGTCTATTGCATATCCTGGAGGCTTTGTCGAATTGTTGCTGACATTGTATGATAGATCAAAATGCCTCCTGAGTACTACTTTGGTCTTACGGCTGCTTCAGCTGAGAGCGCGGATTCCTTTGAGGTTTACAAATTCAACCTCTTCACTTCAAGGTCGGTCGCTCGTGAGGAACCTCGCCGCGCACAGCCTCCTCCAGCGGGACAACCGGATAATCGTGAAAACGCACGAATGCCCGAGACTCAGACTTCTCCAACTGCCCCATCGGACGCTCAATTTGATGATCTTCACAATCGGCTACAAACCATAGCCCAGTCAATGGACAACTTGTTCCAAGAAGTTAAGCAACTTGCCGATAAGTCAGAGGGCAGACACCAAGAGCTGGCACGTAACGTCATAGCAGCAGACAGGCTCAATTCTATGGATCAGAGGTTGCAAGGCATTGAAAAGACTGTGCGCGAATATCAAGGACAATTCTCGAGTTTGCAGGGCATTCTGAAGGATTCTCACAGCAGCCTTGTAGAGGGGTTACCCAAGCACATGAGTGATAGTATGTAATGGCTAACGTTGCCTAATGCAGCGTCTGGTTATGCTGCGAAGCTAACTTGAGAACAGTAATCTCCACGAAAGGGCCCCGAATGGGCCTTTTGCTTTTTGTATTTCTGGGATGTCAGGTCCTACTGGCTGGTTCCTATGTCATATATAAGCGACGGAAGGCTAACGGGCCAAAGAAATACTTGTAATCTGAGGTGAAGTACATACCAGGAGAAGATGCATCCATTAGCTCCATCATTTCACGCTCGACGTCGGAGTCAGAATCCAGAGTTGCCGTTGATTTGCTTGCGGCTTTCCCGCGTCCTGCAGCCTCATCTGGTCATGTTAGTTGAAAACTGCGCAATGGATTGGATACTCCTACCTTGCTCACTGTAGACCGAGGGTGTATAGTACCCGGACTCTTGGCTGAGGACGTCCTCGTCATCTTCTTCATCTATACTTGCGACCGCCTCCAGGAAAAACTCGCCGTATCCGTTGGCCTCGTTTTCATCTTTGACCTTCCCAGTCTCTCGCGCCTTGCGCTTCCATTTATCACTCATGGACTCCAATTTGTCCTCTGCTGCGTTCTTCTCTGGCATCTTCGCAATGTCCAACTTGGTGACTTTGCCATCGCCAACGGCCAAACCCATAGTCTTGATCTGGTCTGCCAGCGAATCGAATTCCTCGCCGAGGTCTAAACTCTTGAGACGCATAGGACTGTTGCCGCTACCACTACGATTCTCGGTCAACATCTCGTACATCTTTCCCTCATCCCTCATTACTTCGACCATGCTCTTGAGTGCTTTTTCGATATCCATTGGCTCGCAGGTGAGGTCGTCGTCCGAACTCTCAGCTGCAATGTCTGATCTGAAGATGTTGTGTCCCTTCATGGCATGAAGCAGGTCTTTGCCCCAGTGTGCAAGCCACTTCATTTCCAACACATATCGATGTTTCTTGTCGAAAAAGGTATCGGCCAACAGCAGGTTCCTGCCCATCTTCATCCTCGCCATGTTATCACTCCCGATCGTATCTAGGAACATGATCAAGTCCATCGGCTTGCGGATTGAGAAAGTGTTGTCGCGGTAAAGGATGTTCTTTGCGTCGTCTTGGCATTTCTTGACCTTCATATCCTTGGAGGAGCACAGTGCCAGCAAGATGTTGAAATCCGGCTTCCTCCTCAATCCGACGTTCTTCACAATCTTGCCCTTGACGTAGCGGTAAGGCACGAGCTCCTGGTCGACCACAAGTATGAAGCCTAGCACCTTGTTCCTCACCCGTCTCGGCAAATCCAAGAAGTAAGTAAAGGTTCCAGGGTCACGCACTTCCCCAGACACGTCCTTTGGATCTCCCTCCTTCATGGCGTTTTTCTTCGCTTTCCTATTTTTATTCTTGTTCTTCTTGCTTCCTTTCTTTTTCTTTTTCTGACTCAACTCCTCATCCTCATCGTGAGTCGAGGGCGCCGCCTTCTCTGCCTCTTTCTCGCGTCTCGCATTCCTGACCATTTCGTCCCATCGGGCACACTCTTCATCGATCTCGTCCTCGTTCATGTCTGTCCCATCCTCTCTCTTCAACCAACCGTCCGGACCTTGTTCCTTCCATCTCTGCAGATCTGATTTGGACGTATCCTCTCGGGCCCTGGGTTCTTCGGCCTCGAGCTCTTTGGCTGCTTCTTCTGTGGTCACTGTTACTTCGTTGGAGTCTCCCTTGGCCTCGAGCTTTTCGATTGCTTTTTCTGTAGTCACTGCGATCTCATTGGTGTCTCCTTCGGCCTTGAGCTTTTCGGTTGCTTCTTCTGTGGTCACTATTCCCTCGTTGAAGTCTCCCTCGGCCTTGAGCTTTTCTGTACCTTCTTCTGTAGTCAGTGCTACTTCATTGGAGTTGCCTTCCGCTGCAAAATCATCTTCTGAGGCATCATATCTTAAGCGGTTCAGAATGGCCACGCGTATTTGCTCGATCCACCAGTCGTCGTCGGTGACCGACTCCACCTGGATGCTCTTCTCAACGATGGTATTGATGAACTCAGCAACGGTGAAATAGGTCGGATCCTCGGCGTCGGGATCAAGTGATTCTTCAGCTGCTGCGGTGGACCAAACTAGCGGAGGCGAGTCCGGGCGTGTTTCCAGGGGACATGACCCGAGGGTTTCAGCTGCATCAGCATCGAAGAGGAGATTTGCAGTGGGGTTCTCAGTGGGGTTCTCAGTGCGATTTTCAACTTGGGAACCCTCTGCGGTAGTCGTAGCTGTGGGATATTCGGTGGGACTGGCTGGGTTTGGTGGAAACATGAGGCTGCCGAGGGCTTCACGAAGAGCGTCGGCTTCTGGGTTTCTATCTTCAAGGGGTGGTGGTGTGGGAAGTGATCCGGTATCATGGAACGGAGCTGTTGCAATGACGAGCTGGTAGAACATCTCGGAACGTTCGTCGTCGAAACCCAGAGCACTGATGAGCTGCTTGACGCGTTTTGGGTTTACATTTTGCATAGCCTCCTGCGCAAAAGAGTCGCGACCCGCAGATGCAGACTCTGCATGGCGATTGCGACGAATCATGATACTAGATTGCGTTGGATCGAAAAGCAAGATAGGACGGTGTTGGCGTATGTTGGCCTGTTGCGCGAAGATGTTAGAAGCAGAATTGTCTCCAACGCTGTGCTGGATATCGGAGTTTAGCCCCTCTGAAGGGGAAAGCGAGGAAGAAGTGTGCTCGTGATGCTGCTCTGGGTATGAATGCATTTGTCCCGAAAGGTATTGCTGCGTGCTCTCGTCCTCGACGCGTGGTGAGGTGAAGTTTGCGCGAGGATCGGGCACGCGTCCCTCATGCTCCTGCTCCACAGTGGAGTTCTGTGATGCGGAAAGCAAGAGTGGCGTACTCTCGTCATCGTGATCATGCTGCACTACGGTACTTGAGCTTGATGAAGTTGAAGACGAGAGGCGGCCATCCTCGACGCTGGACTGGATAACAGTGTTTGAGCGCGATGGAGTGGAAATTGGGCGAGGGTCGCGTCCACCAACTTGCTGCTCCATGGCAGGATGCAGTGGAGTAAGAGCTTGGGGCGGTGTGCTTTCGTTCGCGGCAGGCTGTTGGGCCATAGTGCTTGGGTGATGAGATGGAAGTAACGAAATGAGTGGAAGTGAGGGTTGTGATTTTCGATTTGAGAAGTTGAATCAGAGGGTAACAAGCAGTTTTGCTTAGTCGTCGCCGAGCAACTAATCTGATTTGGCTCCCTATGGACCTCGCGGGCAACAAGATGAAACAGCTTGAAGGGGCCTTTGGACGGACAGCAGCTCACACCAAAAGACAGCCGTAACATCAGGCTTATATTGAGGGGCAGCGACTCAAAAGAAGAAATGTCTAAGGCACTTACTTATTTGATTTATCTACTGCAGAGCCTTGGACACAAAAGTTAAAGCTGGAGCCAGTCTCGGGCAATGAGAAGAACGCGTTATAGAATTTGATTTGATAGAGTGTGGTTCAGACGAAGTGAGGCCGACATATTGACACGCTACTAAGCGAGATCTGGCTAATCAATGCTCTCCAAGCTTATGAAAAGGGCTTTGTTTCCAGTTTCAGAGGGAATAATACCATTTCCACAGAAAAAAGGTGGTGTCTTCAGAGGCTTCCGATGCATCTTATGCTTGCATACAACCTGACATTAGTCCTCTATCATCCTCAGGTCCTTTCGAAAAGCCTACATCAACCTTGATCGATTATTCAGATAGCAAGGTCTATCCTACCCATCATCTTCACATGCTCGATTGTCCCGTAGGTATCTCTCCCATCCTGTGCAGAGGTATTGCTAAAGTAACCCTTTTCCAGCGCGTTCCATAGACGAATAAGTGAGCCTATACAGCAGTGCTCTGGCGACGACCCTTAAAACCTTGTCGAAGATGAATTTTGGGGTTCGGTTGCATGTGGTACTTGAGAGCCTTGACTGAGGAATCTTGACCCTTAGCACTTCCACAAGTGTTATAAGAAGCTTGCGTGCATACCAGAAACACAGCCTGCAAACCCAGCGAGGTCAGTACAAGGAGCGCCAGGACCTAGGGCCCTAGAGTGTCACGTTAGTGGGTTGGCTTGCAACTTCATCGGAGACCATAGTCGTCAGAGCTCAAGGATATCCAAGACAAGATAGCAACTCGTGTTCCATGTGATAGGTCGCTCATAGCATTCAGGCTTGGGTATTTGCACATTTGCTTGAAGTACAAGCTGTGAGACTTCTGCCGGGCCAGAAAGCGAGCGACATCAACAGCAGAGGATTCCGGAAATCGTTTCACTTGACCATCCCAAGACACAAGATCAATTAACAAAGAAAATCTGAGGCTACGCAAGCCTATTCATCAGGCTCCTCGTAAAAGTAGTAGCTATGTGCAAGCTAATCATATGGGTACACTGCCGAAATGCAAATACTTGCAGATGCATCATGAATACATGTCCAATCCATTCCCCCCTCCTAGGTCAAAAGCGTATCTACCAGGTGAGCCTAGTCCATGAAACTTTGGTCGCATCATCTAGGTCTCGTGCCTTCAGGTCCAGCACTCCTTCCTCTCTCCTTAACTCTCCTTTCAACCTTTTCCCGATGCAAACGATTCTTGAGGTGTACCTCAAAATTGTTCACACCCGTTTCGGGACCTGGAGTGTACAGCTTTCCGGGACAATCGAGGCACTTGATCCTTGGGTAGTACATGAATTTCGTATCTGGCGGTGAAGGCTCGTTAGGCCTTAAGCTAATAGGCATATCCGTGACTGTTGAGACAGCAGTATAGCGCATGGTACCCTCGAAGAGATCATCAGGGTATGCTATTTGAAGCTTCGATAGGGCTTGATGAAGCCACGAGGGTGGATCAGGCTGCAATGATTATCAGTGGCTGAGAAACTTCGAGACAATTCCTCACATGTTAGAAGAGAGAACATAACTTACCATGGGATGCTCCGCGGTGGGTGGACCCACAGCGTCCACCCTCCCAATTTGTGCCGCGTGAGGATGTAGAGGATTGACTCCTTCTCTCTGCTCGGCTGGGCTTCCATGCTGACGTGTCTGCTGCTGGTGATGGTGCTGGTGCTGGTGCTGTTGCACACCAGGTGTCGTTGGCGGTCCCATTGTGCCTGGAGCTGGGGTGGCTCGTCCAGGTGTTGCGCTCGAGGACCGTTGGTGAGACGATTTTTCAGGAGGTATGTGCTTACTTCTGCTCGTCTGATCTCGCACAATTTGCCTCAGTCGATCGCGATGGATCCGGAGCTTGACGATAAGGGACAGCGGCGAATCGTCGACGCTCTCTTCCCGATAGTCTTTGCCACCAAATCTGCGACCTGACGTTCGTGTCTCGTGGTGATGTAGTATTGTTGTTTCGGGAGTTGCAGAGCGCGCTAATGCACCTCGCATAGCGGCTTGGGCTACGGTTGCCGCGCCCCTCATTCCTCTTGTGCGTGCAGTCCCAGAAAGCAAATGGGCTGGAATGGCAGGAGAATCTGGAGCAGACTCATCACTGTCCGACTCATCTGAGTCGTCAAGTCCATCTTTTTGACCATAGCCAGGACGCCGACCTTTTCCGGAAGCGGCGGCGGTTCGCTTGTATATCATGCTATCCTCCAGAGTCTCCGCTGCACCTGGAAGAATTGACGACACGACCAAGGTTCGTATGGTGCGCCGACGATCTTTCAAATCTGGCAAAGCAGGCCCACCACGACGATTGACTGATCGCTTTTGTCGGCGCTCTTCTCTTGACAATGAAAGTTCTGTCTTCTCTAGTTCTACTTCGTTGAGTTCATAAAGATAAGGAGTGAATTCCTTGGCTGCTTGATAGGGTCGGAACGGCGATGGCATGGGGGATGGTAAGAAGCCGGCTTTTAGTTCCTGATCCTCGACGGGCCGTCCATCGAAAGGGTGACCAGTTACGAAAAGACCGCGAGTAAAGAGTTGGCTCTGTTCTCGAATCGAATGAGCTATTGCTGTTGTGAATTCACCGGCCAATGAAAGATCTCGAGTCATCTGCTCTGCAAACAGCTCCGGCGAGTTCAAGGGGTTGTTAATCTCCCATTCAAACTGGTCCACGAGTGTGTGCTGGCCAATAGTGATATTAAGTTTTATCGTTATCCGCATCTCATCATCTTTGTAAGCATTATAGGGCAGGTGAGGGTCCAGCGCCTCCTCTTCAATGAATATATGAGGATGGTAGTCCTGTATTTGTTCCTTTAGGCTCGCGCTGACTTGTTGTACTAACGGTCCGCATTGTTCGAGTGGCAGCTTGAAGTCCTCGACAAGCTGTTGCGCGAACAAGTCAGGAGGTATCACTCTATCGTGCAGATTCCAGGTAAAGGTATCGCGAAGCCTGATCTTGTCCCACTCAATGTCCAACCTAATTGGCACGAGCTCATCAAGCTGTTCCGACTGTTTTGCAAGCTCCTTCCTCGGCACGCGTAACTCCCGGATCTTCTTTCCGCCGGCTCGGTTGCGCTCAGCAGGGTAGACGATTTTCCTGGGCGTTGCTTGACTGATGCTGTTACCGAACTTCCCATACTGGCCATAGCCAGGACCGTAGATGGCAGCCGAGTTGATCAGATTAGTGACTGGAGGATCCAGCCATTTCGGTCGCGCCTCCCCATGAAGGTCTAGATAAGCCTGTTTGCCTTCTCTGACCTGCTGTGCATCAAGACCACGCAGAGCCATGTAGTAATCGGCCTCGTCTCTTTTGAAGTCGTGTAGCTTATCCATCTCTATGCCATCGTACATCCTTGCGTCGATGTGGATGAGGGCGCGATTGACATATTGGTGCAACTCCACGTTTTCCAGCCCCTCGGCATTGGCGTCGTTGGGGCCCCTTGGCTTCAATATCCTGTCATTGTTCCGACACCTTGGTGATCTGACAATTCGTGTGCCGGATCGAGAACGTTTCCTAGTCTGTACCAAGCCATTCGGAGTCATGGCGGACCCGTTAGCTACGTCAGACTTCTCTGAGGTCACCGCTCCATCAGCTGGCGCGGGGAGAGCTGAAGCCGCCATAACGGCTTTTGCCTTTTGCTTCCTTTCCTGCATGGGTTCCACAGACGGGATTCCTTGTGCGACGCGATTGGGTTCGAAGCCATTGCGCAGCTCATCCTTGGTCGCTTTATTGACGCCATTGGTTGAGGCAGGATTGATAAGCTTCTCTTGGGGTGAGGGAGTAGTATCTGTTGACAATTGAGGATTGGGGGAAGGCATGGTGGACGAGAGGAGGGAGATAGGGGAGAGGGGCACAGGGATGGCTTGATCATCGATATAGATCCGCAAGCATCACTAGAGGAAAAGACACATCAGCACTATGATAGAAAGAGCAGAAAGCGATGGACAAGGTGGTTAATAGGCGCGCGCGACATGCCCGCATTCTGGATGGGAGAAGAGGGTCTGAGGTCTTGAGCGGGCTAGGGTGAAGCATCATGGGCGGGAGAATAAGGATGGAGAGGAATGGGTGGAAAGGGAGGGAGAGTGGAAGATGGTAGAGAGATGGAAAAGCAACATACCGTACAGTGTATTCAAGAGGCGCAATAATCGCGTCGTGCGCAAAGGTCAGATGCAAATAATAAGTCGAGTAATAATAATAATAATCAATGATCCATACGGTAAAGTATTATTGCGAATCGGCTCCGGCGTGTGTTGCTCTTCCAAATCCCAGTGGAAGCCTTGCTCTTCTCCTCTTATTCCTTTAGCCTCTTATGCTTAGCTTGCCTTACCTAATCATAACTTAATCGGACCCCTTGGGCGCTAGATTACATTACCATACAATACGGGGGTACCTCCTGTTTCATTGTTACCGATTCCTTCCACTTACAACTTAAGGTACACTGCTCCTGCACAATCATTCTTAAATTCTTGCACACCTTCCCTTTGTTTATTGAATGTCCGTGACCAGCTACCACCTAGGTACCTTTGCATCTGATGAATACCTATCTGTTCACGTCAGCAACAAAAATGCTCCTTGCTCTTCCTCTCCCTCGTTTTGCTTTGCCGTGCTAGTCACATTCCCAGCACCGGCAGAGCGGTCTAGGAATACTTTAATACTGCCCCAAGTACCCAACCAATCTTTGGTCGTCATGGGTGGGTCAGTGCCGGATATTCCTGGACTCAAGGCCGAAGGTCCTCTTCTGACCACACTCCGCACTGAAGTTGCCGAGCTTCTGGATCGGAAATCTCCAAGCTTTCCAGGCGCTCAACCTGTCAGTTTCGCCGCACGACACATCGTCGAACTCCAGAAGCAAGACTACTTTGTTTGCGAAAAATCGGACGGGATCCGATGTCTTATGTACCTTACATATGATGATCGTCCCGAAGGTCGAGTACAGGCGACATACTTGATAGACCGGAAGAACGAATATTGGTACGTGCCCGGCCCAATCTTCCCCAAGTCCGTCGACAAGCCATACGATTTCCATGTGGCCACAATTTTGGACGGCGAACTCGTCAACGACACGCAAGCAGATGGATCACTCCGGATGAAGTACCTCGTGTTTGACTGCCTGGTCCTTGACGGCAACCGCTTGATACATCGAACGTTGGACAAACGGCTTGGGTATTTTTACGAAAACCTGGACAACCCACTGCAAGCTTTCTACAAGAAATGGGATGATGACGCGGCGGCATTACCATTCTTGGTAGAGCGCAAGAAGATGGAATTGGCCTACGGCATAGAGAAAATGTTCAAGGAGATTCTGCCAAACTTGCCTCACGGCAATGACGGCTTGATCTTCACCTGCAAAACTACTCCCTATCAATTTGGAACGGATCAGCACATTCTCAAGTGGAAAAGTGAGGAGGAAAATTCGATTGATTTCAGAATGGTCCTTAAATTTCCAACCCTTCAACCAGATCCCGATGATGATGATGATGACGACGGTGATGCAGATGAAGGCCCCTATCCCGATTACACCGATTACAACGCTCTCCCTGAAATAGAACTTTACGTTAACGGGGATGGGGATACCGACATTCCTTATGGTAAGATGTATGTGGAGAAGCCCGAGTGGGAAGACATGAAATCGCGACAGCAACCTCTGAACTGGCGTATCGTCGAGTGCACTCTGAATAAATCGAACCAATGGAGGATTTTGCGATTCCGGGACGACAAGAAAGAAGCCAATCACATCAGCACTGTCAACAGTGTTATGGAAAGCATACAAGACAGTGTATCGAAGGAGCATCTGATCGCTGTAGCTAAGAGCATCAGAGACCATTGGAAGAGAAGAGAACAGCCTGCGGTGATGAGAAAATAGGATGAGGCACTGTGGCCGTCTCTGCTAATCTTAGGTGGAGGTCTGCAAAAGCAACTGTTCTCACTGCCAAACCAACGCTGTGATCTTTCAACAATCGAATTAGTGCTTGTTCTATACCATGGGACTTGAACGCTGTCAGCATTAACCCCCCCGAGCTTCGTTGTGAAGCGGAGACGTCCAGTAAGTTGCGCGGCCTATTCAAGTGAGGTCCTCAATACCTGACAGTCATTCCATATAGGAACTTTTCCGAGCATTAAGGCATAGATTTGGATGAGCTAGACAAGGCAGATGTCAGGCCTTTTGGCGCCGGCAAGAATGCTCAGAAATTAAGAGTAGATACACTTTCTAAATAGTAGTAACAAAGCTAGAACTCTGCTGTCACCTATCGCTTTAACTCTGTAACCGTCGTAACTGAGTATTGAATCAATCCGACATGCCACGTCCAAACCCCAAAGCCAGGCACGTAGTGGTCCTAGGGTAATCATCTACACTTCATTCAAGCCGTCCGCCTCTGCTCCCAACTACTCGTATTGATATTTTCCCGGGATCTAGAGCAGGCATAACTGGTCTCCAAACAGCCCTCTATCTCCTCGACGCGGGATATCCAGTCACTATCATTGCCGAGTATGCCCCTGGGGATGAAAGCGCGCATTATACTTCACCATGGTATATTCCCCTGCCCCAATCGTGCTCGGCCTCCGAGTGGCACCTCACGTAGAGCTCGCCGTTAGGAATCGTGGTTTGATTCTTGTGTAGGGCCGGAGCTCAATGGCGAAGTCATGCCAAAGCAGACGAGACAGAGTTGCAGGAGTGGGACGCAGAAACGTATAAGGAGTGGATGAATATGGTGCGGATTGGGAAGGGAACGGAGGCTGGGTTAGGGGTGAGTTGACTTCATTTGGCCCTATATGAATAGTTTTTAGGAGGATTAAAACAATGTGCGAATTTGTCCCGGGACATCAAACGGCGAGGTAGTTGAGACTGTCGAGCACTAAATATACAGCTTGGTCCGAGCTGATATCCTGTTCCATTAGATCGTCCCGTCTACTCTCTACTGGTTGATAGATAGATATTCACTTTTCGCCATTCTCGTAGCTGACTTCAAAACAGGTCCTCTCCAGCCTCTGAGATCAATGCCCAGTTATGGTGGAGCTCAGTTGTGGAGGATTTCGAGTATCTACCCGCAAACCAATTGCCTGAAGGCATCCAAACAGCAGTAGCATTTACAACCATCTGCATCAATGTTCCCCGCCATCTCGAGTATCTCTTGTCCTCCATCCTCGCCGCTGGGGGGAAGCTTGTCAAAGCTCGGCTGCCGACGGACAAGGGGCTTCCAGGAGCTCTGAAGTCTGCGACCTCTTTGGCGAGAATTCGAGAACCGGACGAGGAGATTATTTTCGTGAACGCTAGTGGGCTGGGGGCGAAGGAGCTGGTACCTGATGATACTATGTTCCCTGTGAGAGGACAGACCGTGCTGGTGAAGAGGGAGGCGAAGTATGCAAAGACGGTGAACGACAACAGGTATATTATTCCACGACCGGCGAGCGGGACAACGATTTTAGGTGGTACTAGAGAGGTTGGGAACTGGTGAGTATTTGGATGTTCATCTCTCCATGAACATATTTGACTCTGAGTCAGGAGCACCGACGTAAGCACCGCGACTACGCATGCGATTCTGGAAGGTTGCAAGAGCCTAACCCCTGAGTTATTGGGGACGGATGGATCGTTTGAGGTCCTGAGCGTACGTGTTTTTGGAGCCCATCTTTTCTCGTTTTGAACCATACACGAGTCTTGCGATGTGTTTTAGGAGTGTTCGCTTTCTAGACTTGTCCAAACGCTACATATGCCCAAGGCAAGGTAAACTGACCCCGAAATCACAATTAAGGTCCAGTGTGGTCTTCGGCCAGCAAGAAAGAACGGTCCGAGAGTAGAGGCCGAGATTGTAGACATGATGTTTACGGTGCACTCATATGGTCATGCTGGCGCTGGGTAAGCCAATTCTTCGAGAAAATTACTGTGGAGCTCTGATAAAGACGGCAACAGATATCAAAATGCAATTGGGAGCGCCAGGAAAGTTGTGCGACTGGTCGAAGGTTTGGAATTGGCAGCGAGCTCGCCGGTGCAGCTTTGAATAGTTTGTTGACAGAAGGGAAGGTACTGAAGGTGTTCAAATTACGGACACGTCACCCACGACGACTTGATGATCAGAGATGTAAACCCCATCGTCAAATCGATTTGAAAGAACCGCATACCCGTCCACAAGCCACCAGCTCTCCAAATTGTCTCTCTCAGAACCTTCATTGGCCGAAACTGGGTTGTCCTTGTTCACGAAGATGAAGTCTATCCTTTTGAGGTTTTGTGAATCAAATCCAGTAAAGGTATTGAAGTCTCCATAGCGTTTGTCCTCAGGGACCATCTTCTGCAGGTCGATCATTGGAGATGTTGAACTGGTCATTTCGTTGTAGGCCTCCTGGCCGGCTTCACTATTAAAATCGCCTGTAAGAAAAATAGGTGGGCTCTTTCCGTGAAAAAGCTGGTTAGTGAATAGGCGTATCCTGCACATTTGCGAGTCAGCATGGCTTCTTTGAGGTAAAGCATCCAAGTTTCAAACCAATTTTTGCGGCTAAAATCTACCAATTGCTTGCGAGACATATATTGTGGCTCAAAGTCAGAAAGAATTTGCTCAGAAATGTGCACTCACTGTCCCAGTATTATCTTTGCCGCCTCTAAACGTGACTTGCTACCCTGGTCGTCGAGATGGGTGTTCATAGCCACAAGGGTCTTGCCGGTGGACCGATGCTGGAATACAGCTATGGTCAAGATCCTGATGGAGGCAGCGTCCCAACTCTTAGAAGGACGGTCTGGCGTTTTACTAAGCCACTTCGTTCTTTGTGTCTTTAGCTCCTATAAAGGTATCAGAAAGTCAGTATTGTCGCCTCAAAGCAAGGCCCAAGAAATGAGACCGAGCAGAGAGGACTTCAACGTTGTCGATGTATTCTGTAAACCAGGTAATGGTTCGTAACGGGGATGATTCGCTGAAAATGTACTTACCCAAATTTCGGGTTTGTACACTGATTTACAATCTGGCCATCAGTATTACGCATTTGAGGCAGTGTATGGAGCCTCAAGCTATGCTTCGAGGCTGCCAACTCCCATGAGATATTCAAGACTCAAGCTTTAGTCCAAAAGAGGAGACATGGAGTCCGAGGATACCTACAGATAGGGGAATATTCTCCAGCTTTTAGGCCGTCATCGCGGCCCACACCCACGAAATTCCATACATTCTTCTTACTGTTCAAGCCTGAAAGGATATCGATCAACTGCTGGTGCAAGACTTCCTGCAAGCAAATGAAGGATTCTGCACAGTGTGCTGTATTGAAAGAGAGCTCATTAATGAGCCGGGATTTGCGAACATCCCATTTTTCTTCACCTCTGAAAAGCGAGTTAGTGGCGTAACGAATATTGTGAGTCAACAAACGGATTGGCAAAGGCTCGTACACCTTCATTATGCCAAAGAGTGAAGAATCAGAGAGACGGAGAGAGCTGATTAACTTGCTCGACTTGTACAAGCAAGTACGGAAGGAGTGAAGCGTTAGGGTTTCAAATGGTATTGCTATTGGAGCCCCCACCAACAAAGCAAAGTCAACACATATTTCGCCTCTCACGCGACATTTATATTATTGTAGATGTGAACGAGTCTCATACTAAAATATTTTGATCCAAGGCCGGCAAATCATCAATCATGGCAGATGATGCGGCGGCTGGTATGTAATTTTAACTGCAGCCTCATTCCTTTGCCTGTTGTTTTTGCTGGCTGACGAGTAGTAACTTCGAAGATTACACGCTGAACAATCCGGATACTCTGACGAAATATAAAACAGCAGCTCAGATTTCCCACAAAGTGTTGGAAGCCGTTACTGGTAATGAGTCCTTGCCAACGGTCGTCTAATATCTGTGTTAATCATGAGCAAGGATGGTGTCTTGAGGGAGAAAAAATTCTATCCATATGCGAACGCGGAGATAAGTTGTTGGCGGAAGAAGTTGGCAAGGTCTACAAAGGAAAGAAAATCTCAAAGGGTTATAGAGAACCAATCGCATGACGATGGATGTTTGCTGATGTGACACCGTTTAGGAATATCTCATCCTACGACTGTTTCTCCCAGCTCTTACATAACTCCATATACTCCGCTTTCTACAGATGCCGAAGAAGCGCCTACATCACTCAAAGCCAACGAGGCGGTCAAGATCCAATTGGGAGCTCAAATAGACGGCCTGGGCACCATCGTATGCGACACCATCATTGTTTCAGGAGAGCCCAATAAGGATGACAAATTGTCTGGCCGGGAAGCTGATCTGTTACTTGCTACCCATTACGCGAACGAGCTTCTACTAAGGCTCATGATACCTCCTGGTCTTCTAGCATCTGGGACAGATGAGGAGAAAAAGAAAGCAGCCTCGGAAAAGCCCATCACGCAATCGAAGATGACACACCTTCTCGAAAAAGTGGTCAAAAGTTACGGTTGCAATCTGGTTGAAGGGACCACGTCTTGGCTTTTTGAGCGGAATGAGATCGAGGGCAAAAAGAAGATTGTGCTCTCTCCTCCATCGGACGGCGGCAAAGGCGAAGGGGTTCCCGAGATTGGGGACGTCTGGGGCGTGGAAATGGGGGTCAGTTTGGGTACCGGCAAGATAAAGACATTGGAGAATCGTCCTACCTTGCACCGAAGGACCACAATCACTTACCAACTCAAAAGACCAAGTTCTAGGCAAACGCTCTCGGAGATTGTAAAGAAGTTTGGGACTTTTCCCTTCAGCTTAAGGCAGCTTGAGGATGAAAGAGCGGCGAAGGTGGGCGTCGTAGAGTGTGTTCGCTCAAATGTTCTCCGACAATATGAGGTCGTAGCCGACAAGGACTCCGCCCCTGTCGCAAGACTTCTGACAACCATTGGTAAGTTTTAGGCGGACATGTAAGTGTGCCAGGATTGATAAGCTACCCAAGCCAGCCATCACAAAGAATGGGGTCGTCCGTTTGAGCGCACCACCAGCCCCAAACTTGGAACAGTACAAGACCGAGAAGAAAATCACTGACGAAGAGATCCTAGAGATCCTTGAGCAGCCTGTGGCAAGATCGACAGGGGCAAAGGGGAAGAACAAGAAGAAGAAGAAGAAGCCGGCCAAGAAAGCAACAGAGGAAGAAGACGAGGACTCTAGCGACGAAGACTGATGGGATACTGATCATCGAAAGCCTAGCATCTGGCGAGCAGGTCAATGGGTAGCTGATTCATCGGTCTGGAAGTTGAGTGGGTAGATATTCCCCACCCGCAATCAAAGGACACGACAGGCAGCATGACACAAGGGGTATCTTGTTTTCCAGCGGCTCGGTAGGAGATTTGAATTATCCTCCCAGGCCCGATTACCCATTATTCTTACCTATTTGCCAAGGTGCAGGTAACAGATACCTTCGAAGCAGATGAATTCAGTTTCATCTCACTTTCGACCTCCCTGCCACAGCCATAACTTAGCACCTGCGTAGTAGTGAATCCCGATACAAGCTCTTAGTAGAACAAACGTCCACTGGTGGTCTGCAACGGAAAAGCCTACCCCCTTTTTGGTTACAGAGCAGATTGGTGGCAAACTCGACTCTAAAACTTCATCCCCCTAGAGTACTCTTATTGTGAATCTTTACATTATCATCAATCACATTTTTATAACATAAGTATTCTCATACGTACATAAGGTACATATTGGTATGGTAGAAGAGCGGATTTAGGGAACACCTCTGAGGATTGATCCCTTGATACCTGCCGAAGTGAGCGGCTCCCCGAACATCAATAATCTCAGACACCACGCGCATGACACCGCGATATCTCCCCCAAGATCAGCTGTCTATCTGACAAGGGTTGCGGTCTTGAGTGTTTGTCGGCTTCAAAAACTCCTTGTGTGTTCGTTTTGTGCTAACACTCCATAGGTTGTCATTCTATTACCCGCCAAATCGATCACCTTCTCAAATGGCCTCGTCAAGGCACTTGCGGAGGTCTCGATTGTCAAGCCCATCGCACTCTGCTACACGACACAATGTGCAGGTGAAAACCGAAACTCATGTAGGTGAATTGAATGGAGATATGGTGGGGGAATGGGATGAGCCACCTCTACGAGCACCAGCACCTAGCTTTGAAGACTACAAAGGGCTAGAACGGCATGGTGTGCTGGAGCATATGGCCCCTCTAGGAACCTTCCCAGGTCACAAGGTCAAAGCGAGACTGAAGCACCACGAGCCTACGCGGAGGATAGCAAATCTGAAGAACGGGGAAGCAAGAGGTGCAAGGGACGAGGTGAACACCCCAGAACCGGTACCACCCGTTGGGACAAGACGCTCTGAGCCCCGCAAACCCGAAGAAAGGCTCGGGAAGGTCTCATCATCTCGGGAAACAGACCAAGATATCGACTACAACCCAAAAGGTAGCGCAAAGATTACGACGACTAAGGCAGCTTCAACACAAGCGGCACCTCTCGGAACAACAATCTCACGCACTGGTGTCGGGCAAACGCGGTTACAGCAAATAGTGGAATCAGCTATCGACCGATCACGGGAGCTGGGAGATCCTGCGCTTGGTATCGCTTTGAAGCAGCTGTATGAGGAAAGCCTGCGCAACAGTGTCGTAGCCGACCTACTTGAAGCTGTGCTCTCCCAGAAGCCGACATCGCAACAAACCGCTGAATTTCAGAGCTATATCAAAGCCGCGAGGAAGCAAATCAGAGCTACAGATGATTCAGCGAAGCATTTCAAACATTCAACCTCAAAATCAATTTCGAAGTCTCCAACTGCCAAGAGTGCTAGAGTGGGTGTCACACGCCACTCTGGTACCCCAAAGGACCGAGTCAGCGCGCCGGGACTCAACAATCATCTTCTCAATTCCAATAATCGATCTTCAAACCCGAAACCGACCAGCATGGACGTGAATGGGACGCCGTCTAAAGAAGAGCGCCCCTCGAAACGAATAAAGCGTTCGAAGAGTGCATCTAGTGACTCGTCTCTCTCGTCATTAGATTCTGCTGTCGAAGACTTCGCTCCCCCTATTGAATCATCACTTCCCAACGAAGCTAGCTCTAGCACTCATCAAGGACTGAACCAAGTCAAGCAGAAACCCACGATGGGACCAAGATTAGGATCGTTCTCTACCCGACCAATTGATCCATCGGTTAGGAAGCCCGTCACCCAAGCTAGCCATCTAACGCCCGAAGAGATGAGTGCAAAGCGTAAAGAGAAATTGATGCAGAATTATCAAGACTACGTGGTTGGACACAGCAAGGTGCGAGCCGACCCAAATCCAACAAGGCAGTCGCACTCGACTCCTACCCTTGCCGTGCTGTCGGCGGAAGCACAGCAAGCACGGTTACGGAATGGTGGCACCCAAAGGAGTAGAAGAGATGAGCCGGATTACCTCGACTCACCAAGTTCTTCCGCTTACGGCGAACTTCTCATTCCACCGCCGCCAGGTGCTTCTAGAGGGGCTACTCCAAGTCAATTAGGTCGTCCATCAAAGGCGGTCAAAAAAGCTGCCCGAGTCAAGATGTCGTAAGTACTAGAAATTCCAGCTGATGTCTATTGTCTGTAAAGTCCTAAAATCCTATTGTTCTGCGCTGAAACACATTGGAAATGTTTATGGATGATTCTATTGTCACATTCTGATTATGTTGTTTCGCAACACCAAACCCCTCTTCCCCTCCTTCTGTCTTTCAAATGTTACACTTCTATTTCAACGCAAACCTTTTCACCTCACCTGGTGCTTCGTCAATCATACACACCACGTAATTTTTTCCACTGTTCTATTTCAGCAATCTGCGCTGGCCGCAGCATCTTCCTTTTCTTTGCTCCATTAGCAATCACGCTTCCAATCTTATTCTCAGAGATCGCATGCTTCAATTGAACATGACACTCAAACGAAAGGCGACTGACGCTGGACCGTCTGCTAGTCCTCTTAAAAAGCGCAACGCTGTTACCGCTGGAATCGGTCGCGCAGCAGAGCCAGAGAGCAACGGCATCGGGTTCGGCTATTATGGTCGCACTGATGACAGAGAAGATGTAAGAAAACCCATTCCTCCACCCCTTTGGTCATCATGGCCTGTTTCGTAAACTCAATCCACATCGTACGACACCTTCACCATGTACGTGTTTTAGCTCAGGATCAACGGCTAATCTTCACCTAGAAACAAAACTCGGATGTCTGCACATCTTGTGGTGGCCCTGGTGAACTGGTCTGCTGTGAAGGATGCTGGCGCGCCTTCCACCACTCGTGCTGGGACCCTCCCCACGGCAAAGAAAACCTTCCAGAGGGCGATTTCTACTGTTACAGATGCCGCGATCGCCGCAATATATCACCGAACGCAACACCAGCCGGAGCTTTGGGTGGGCTGTTTGGCGATCTTGTGAAGACAAATCCTGTAGCTTTCAACCTTTCCGGTTCTGTCAGAGACTACTTTGAAGGGGTAAAAACTGGCGAGGAGGGCGAGTACGAGGAGACTAGCACCGTCAAGGCAAACAAGTAAGAACATGTCTCTCATGCAAGATGTGCACTGGCATGGATTACCTGACCATCATGCAGGGCACGTGCTGGATACGAAGAAGTCGCCAACAACTTCAAGCTTCGAGATAATAAAGACAACACAGTCATTTGTTTTCGTTGTGGCAAGTCTGCTCTGGACCACAACGAGCTCATCGCATGCGACTACTGCAATCTATCCTGGCACCTAGATTGCATCGATCCTCCGCTTGCTGCTCCACCAGTGCGGCGCAATAATGGTCGACCTCGCTTTACATGGATGTGTCCTAATCACGTCGAAAACGAGCTATCAGGCCTCGACCTTTCTCTTGTCAAAGGCTCCAATCAAGTTCAACCAGATAGTAGCCGCTTTTACAAAATCCGTCGCCCCAAGAGAGCGTTTGTTGTCACCCCTGCCGTACGTCGTGGCCTGAAGAACAATGGTCTCATCGAGATCGAGCTTGATGTCAGTGAGGAGGAGACCAGAATTGAAAAAAATGAGAAGGGCAAGGTTATCTATCGTTACCAGGAGAATGGTATCAAGCTCGACTTCATTCACAAGGCTAAGCTGTGAGTCTGATGGTCCGGTTTCACTAGATCCTACTAATAAAGGTTCAGAGCTCGCGAACAAGCTGCTCAAGCGAAGCATATGCTTGCACCATTTTCCGCTCGCACTCCAGACGCCGCTCGCGCACCTACCACTAGCAAAGTCACCAAATCACCGCAGGCATCGTTTGATAAGCGCCCCTTCTCGGAGCGCAAAGCCGCCCTGAACCTTGCGCAACTGGCTCAGTCTGACGCGACGCTCAATACAGACACGGTCAAGAACCTCATTGGCACACTCATCGTAAGATTCTAGCCTCTGAAGGTTCGAGATCTGGGCTGACAAGTTTCTCTAACCAGGCTGAGGCACCCACTGGAGTCGAAAGCTTGTACAAATCTGGAGATGCCGCTATCGCCGCTCCGGGTGAGCAGGAGAAAAGAGATTTGCAAGCATTGATCGACTTAGCTCGTCGCCGCCTCGATTGTAGCTCCTGAATGAAGGTGGTCCTAGGTGTACTATGAAAGCATTTGCCTGGCGTTGTCTCCTTTTGGCTAGACGCATGCATTCAGGGTTGTGATATACCATCAGCCTCAAGCTCTTTAGACCTTGCTAGCTCATTAGCATTGGTAGCGTGATTGGTGTTTTGTTCACGGCTTCGGCCCATCCCTTCATAGCCCCTGGGACTTCCTAAGGCTTTCAAGAAAGACCATATCCTATGCCGCAACCTAGCCCGTTGTTCGGTGGCAAGTCATACAGGAAGCCCAAATCAATCTATGCAAGGAACTTATTGAACCTAGCATTTCCGAGGCATGGTGGGGACTTGGGTAGAGCAGCAGCACTACCAGCCAGCTTACAATGACCCAACAGAGAACCCGAATTTACGACTTGCATCGTGATATATCTTGACTTCGATCATCATAAGTCTGTTAAATTGTCACGCCAATTTTTTTCATCTGACCTGCAGCCATGTGTACATCCTGCTGCCTTCTTCCTATTTCTCTATATTTAGAAGAACTGCCTACTGCCTTCTACGGGTCAGACTAGCGGAGAGGCATCCTTCCCCCCCCCCTCCCACCCCCCAACCCAATCAAACACCCATCACTACCATTTTTCCTTCGAAAAGGAGCTTGAGATTATCTGCAGCGTCCCACATTGCTTTGCTGAATGTAACAACGGCGTTGTCGAATCTCTTTGCAGACCTTGGTATCTTCTCGAGCGTATGATCGCTGACGCTGGACCGTCGACTACATCTCTGGGAGATGCCACTGTAGCCAGTGTCTGCCGTGATGTCGATGCTGGGGTCAACGTCTGTGAAGTGGACGCTGAAGGCTGGGGTCCTTATATAGCAGAGGTAGGCATGGAATATCTATCGCCGAGTCTAAAGGAAGGGCAGATGGGCACTAGAAAGAGGGTGAACAACGCTTGGACGGGCTGATCAAGACGTAGGGCGTTTATATCCGTACGCAAGTCAGCGATGGCGAAGCGTAGAAGCTAAGTCACGTCCTGGGTTGATCGGCGTATGTTTCGTGAGCTCGGAGCTTGCGAAGATTTTCAGTTAAGCTATGTTCAACGTCGATTTTTGAGATACAGTAAAAAATGGCTATGCAACATGAAATGAGACCCGAGTACAAGACCATTGACCTCCTATCCATTCAAAGAACATGCCGTAATATCCACAGGGAACGCCGAGCTAAATCGACAACGCGACAATTGTTCCATTTACCTCCCTTTTGCGTGCTTCTTTCCCCCTCTCGCAACAAGAGCACCCTTCTTCACTTTCAGCGAGGGTTTGAGCGAGAGTTTCGCAATCGGCTCATCGACTTCTTCTTCTTCTTCCTCCCGGTCTTCGGGTTCCTGCTCACTTGTCTCATCACCGTTGACTTCCTCACCGTCTTCGTATTTCCATACAGCGACCCCTTCTCCCATTTCCTCGTCATCCTCTTCATCCTCCCTCTCTCTATATGCCCCCCCGGTCGTCTGCACCCGCCCACTCCTCCTCCGTTCACTTGACGGCAACACCTCCTCACTAATCTTCCTCTTCCTCTGATTTGGTGTCTTCATCGCTGTGGCGGCAAGCCTAGCTTTCTTCTCTTTGGGCGGAGCTTTTCGTGCTGTTAATTGTCTCGCACGCTTGCTTCCCTTACCATTGATCTCGTCGTCTCCCTCAATCCTCCGCTTCTTACCATGCGAGCGTGCAGCGCGCATGCTCGTTTTCACTAAACCTTCTACTCCTTCTTCAACGCCCTCAGGGAGAAAATCTTTCTCTGCGATCCGCTGAGCCTCCTCATGATCCCTCAGCTCGGTATACAGGCTCGTTGGCAGGCGGACCTTGCCTGGCAGTGTTTGAATATTCCAGCTATGTGCCTCTTCATATTTGCGGATGGTGAGTTGGGCCAAGTCGCTGAGGTGGTAGAGACTGTTGTCGCGTGCTGGCGAAGGGTTAATCGCATCACGGGATTGCTTGACCCGCTGTGCGATGTGATAAATTACGGAGAGATTGTCCGCACTGGCGACCGGTTGTAAGTAGTAGAGCAGATATCGTGCGAAATCGACAAGATCCTCGGCTGTGATATCATAGTCAGGATGGTGAGCAAGCAATGAAAGTAGGCGAGCGAAGACAGGTTCCATAACTAGGGTTCCTTTAGATAAGGACTGCTGGGCTCTGAGCGCGTAGAAGGCTGCGGTACGGCTGCGAATCCAGTGTGTATTGTCAGACTTCAGCGAGGCGTTGGGTTCAAAGGCGAGGAGGAAAGGGATTGTGTAAAAGCGTTGTGGGAGTTTTTGTTGCCCGAGATACTTTTTCAACCGTTGCATGAAAGAGGAGCGGACGTTGAGGACAGGGTCTTGAGCTACCAAGGCAAGGGTGTTGAAGGCAGTAGGTGTGAAAAGGGCATCCGTATGTTTTTTCCTGCAAAGTTTGAGGCATAGGCAGGCGGCGGTAAGACGAAGTCGAGACTTGTGTGCAGGAGGTGTGTCTTGAGCACTTGAGACCTCTCCATTTTTAGTAACGAGGGTCAAAAGAAGTTTGTAGACCGGATTGGCTATCTCCGAAAGGGTATCAGGCTCTGGATGAGAGCGGATGCGGTTCACTAGGATCTTCAGAGCCCAACATTTTGCTTCGCAGTCTGGATCCAGGACAGTTGACCACGAATAAGATTCTGGGAGCTCTGTAGATGGTGCCCGCACCTGAAGTAAGACCTTTTCGATTGCGATGTCACTGACGGCGTCGCTCTCTTGATTGGCCTGGTGGGGTGCAAGAAGCATAAACTGGGAGAGGGTGGCCAGGCGAGCAAGGAATCCCTCGCTGCCATACTCGAAGCCGTTGACGCACTTGGTGACAAGATCCTTCGCCAGTAGCTCTTTCTTGTCTGAAGCTGTCATGATGATAGTGACTGCATGTTTAGCTGCCTCTGCTGGAGTGCCGTGAAGGGCGAAATTTGTCATTGCTTGTACAAACTTCCGATCTCGGGGGATCTCATCTGCGAATTTCGATGCATAGGAAGCGCACGCTTTCAGGTTATCTACTGCTCCAGCATCATTTGTCTTCTTTGAATTAGGAGCTTCATCTTGGAGTAACATGCAGATCTCCTGAACGTGAGCTCTCAGAATTTCAGGCGTTCGAGTAGAGATCTCTCTGAGCAGCTCATGAGCGGCCGCAGCCAAGGAGTTATCGTCGGTCCTCGAATACTCCATGACAGCTGCAACATGGCTCTTGTTATACACAAGGAGACTGACTCGGTAAAGGAGTGGGATTAGGATGTTAAGAAGCTCCTGTGGTGCAGTAGCGGACTGTTCAATGCGCTTCGTGAACTCTTTCTGCAATGACAGTCGCTTTAGCTATGATCTATCTCTGAGCTTAAGGGCGAGACTTACAATAGCCTTAACCACTGTCCGATAATCACTCTCTGGCGCCATGCAAAAGCGTATCAGCTGATAGCTACGACGGTCATGCATCTTGGCAAATTTCCACAGACTCTCCCGAGCTTTCGAAGATTCTGGTAGCCCTTGTGCGAAGGTATCAATAAGTCGTGCCATGTGTTCCTTGACCGGCCTCTCGTTTCCGTCCATGGTACCTCCCTATAGCAGTGTTTAGTCAAAGACAACAAGGGGGCTTATTGAATGAGCCTACGTTGTAATCTTCACAGCGCTGCAGGTATGCTGTCATAACTTTTGCGAGCTGCGTTTGCCGGGTCTGCATCGCAAAGAACACTTTCTTGGCCCTTTCATCAAGGTCTCTAACAAGTAATAGGATCCTTTCCGTCCTAATCTTATCAGGATCTATGCTATCTTTTTCCACGTCTCCATTCGTCTGGCTGTCTTTGACCTTTTGGGAGTTTCCATTTGCGAGCTTTGTACTCTTTGCCTTGATTGGCGGATAGGTCATGGGAAGAAGTTGCTCATACAGGACATGATCAAGCAGAACTGTAAGATCCATGTCATTAGCGTAGTATGTGTCTAGTATTTTGGAAGGAGCTGCTCCGAGGGTCGAAATCACATGCTCTTCCGCAGCTGCTACCGCCCCAGATGCAACCCCCCATAGACTGGCCAGGACCCTCATCGCCTCCACCCGAACAGCATGTTTTTTGTCACGCACTCTTTCAGCGAGGACTGCGAGCACGGATCCTGGCTTGTCCAAGCCACCACATGATCCTAGCTTGAATATTACTTCTCGAAAGCTGAACGTTCCCACAACTTTCACAGCTGCGATACGCACTTTCTCTTCAGCATCGCCTAGCATCCGAGCCAGGTCTTTCATGAGACGATCTTCTTCCTGCTGAGCAAGACCAACACCGCCAGCTGAAGTAGTTAAGATTCGTCCGATGGCCGTCGTCCACGCCGACCGAATGACTGGTGATTTGTCGTGGCTTCTCCCCAAGAAGCTCGCGTACGCCTGAGAGTACGTCTGAGGGAATGGTTGGGGGGAAGAAGGTTTGGTCAGGACGTTATGATTGAGTGTTGGCTCTGTTGTGTCGGACAAGTCAAGGGGTGGAAACGCGGCGGGGTCCATTATCGGTAGTGGGACCAGCCCTGCTGCTCCTATGCCTGAGATAATGTCTCCAAAGGTTTCCGTAGCAAGAGAGCGTAAATGCACGTTCTCAGCAGACAACTCGGCCTCCAATTGGGGGATCACGTTTTGTAATACAGCGGGAGAAGCGCGCCACAGCTCTCGGAGTAAACGATGAACCTTTTGTAGCTCGTTGAGGTCCTCGTCTGTAGGACCATTCCCATTGTCCGCATCAGAATCATCCAGATCGTCGCTGATTCTTCGGTGTGATGTCTTCTTGCTCGTGTTGTTGAATACAGAAGAGTTCGAAGCGTCGACTACAACATCATTGAAGTATTGGCTAACGTGTCTTGCCATCTTCTCCGGGCAGGATATACATATAGTCCTTGCCATCGTGTACGCTGGCGGCAACTCCTTCAGTGTTAGCGTCAACTGGTTTTCATCAAGCGTCGCCACATGCTTTTTGCCCCTCCCAGAAGTCCCGTTCATTGCGCGAGGATCTGTCCTGAGGAATTGGGCGACTATGACATCAATGACCTCTGAGGGTAAAGTTACAGATTCATCGACCATCGTCACTAGTATTGAAGTCATGTGGATCTCGACATTCTTGCCCAATTGTACCCCGGTAGACACTTTAGTAGAGCCGGCTAAGATGTCGAAGAATGAGGTGAAGAGGTGTGTCATCAATGGCTCTGAAGACGGTATATCTGTGAGCAGTACGACACTCTTTACTTGCGAGAGTGAGGTCAGCACGTATAGATGCTGCTGATTGTACCCGTTCGAAGGATCTGAAAGCGCTGGCAGGACCACAGTGATGAGCATGTTGAATATGTCCTAAACAATTGTAAGCTGCAGCGCCCTCCTCTCCCGTCCCTCTCGCATGTTTACTGACCTTGAGCTGTTGCCCGGTGTAGGGCGCATCTGGGGCGCACAACCTCAATATATCGACCAGGCAGCATGCCGTCCATGCCTTAACACCTTTATCCTTGTGCGCCAGTAGGTTTGGACTCGCCAGATCCTTTGCGACTTTCGTGAACGATTCTCGCTCGTTCTCTTCCTGCTCCATGCCCCTCATCTCCTTGTGCAGGGCTTGTAAGCGTCGCAAGAGGTCCGCAATGGCGATGGACTTCCCGGCGCGCCATGATAAGTCCTCTTTGAATGATAGGCCCGGCATGTTGCCCTGCGGTACTTCCACCTCCATGATCTCCGTGGTTGCGGAAGCCGCTGCTCTTGCGGGCATGATTGTCCCCCCCACGCGCTGACTGTAACAATCTCCTCTTTTGTTTCGAGGCTATCGCATATCAGTTCTGTAGAGCCTGTTCGATCCCGAAGCGTTAGAGATTTGAGTGCGGTGATAATGTGGTAGGTCAAAGAAAGTAGTGTTGTAGAATTCCTCCAGTCCCTCAGTCTCTCATCTGCAAGACTGTCGAGATTCGAAAAAGGCTTGGCGCGTCAAAGGCAGCGCGTTCCTTCTAAGGTAGGTAGGTAGGTACCTTACCTAGGTTACACCGGCAGACATTGGTACCGCTCTAGTGGTATTGGGTAAAATACGTGGGTACTGACCGGTTAGTGCCTGTTAGTGTTATCTACCAGGGGCTAAGGTACACTTCCAGACTTCTTACCAGCGAATACCTGTACCTTATGAATGTTGGACACTTGAGATACCTTAGGAAATCTCACTTAATTGAAAAAAAGTACTTTATTCCCTGAAGGTAAACGCGACTAGGTAGCTATGTATGGTAAAGGTACCTTAGTCTATGATCTCTTTACTAGTGTCTACATCTTCACTGGTATCCTCGTCTGATCATCACGCATCCTTTACCCTCTTATGGTACGTATCCAGGTAATAGAACGAATACTGCTCTCAGTTACTGCCACACCGGACACACATATTAGCATGTTTTACCTTCTTCCCGCCGTACTGTTCTTCTCTCCCTTCATTTGGACTTCCTCATTCTATGACAACCCTGAGCAAGATCCATTCCCTCCTACCAGCTCCGACAGCCCGGAAGAACTTCACAGGAAATGGGACTTTGAGGTATTTATCTTCTTAATGAATTTGAATGCTTTGGTTTTCTTTCCCCGTGACTTTATCATTGATCTACAACAGTGGGGGTTTTCAGGAATATCGACTTTTGCGCATTTGAAGCACGTGAAGTGTTTAAGTGAGAGGAATCGTCCCTTGTCAGTAGACGTCCAAAACCTTACTCACGATCATGCTTGGAATTAACCGACTCGGCAGCGATATCGGAATTATTGGAGCTCCTTTTGATACAGCTGTCAGCTACAGGCCCGGTTAGACTGTCTTGACGCTCTCGTCGTCTTCCCGGGATAGAGAATGTCTAAGCTTAATGTGAACCTTTCAGGAGCACGTTTCGGCCCTCGTGCCATCAGAGCAGCTTCTGCTCGTCAAACATCCTTCCGTGGCTTCAACCCCCGCCGTGGCCTAAATCCATACACTTCACCGTATACAATACTTGATTGTGGTGACATTCCTATAACGCCTTTTGACAATGCCCTTGCCGTCCGCCAGATGACATCTGCCTTCCTCGAACTCGGTTCCCGCGTTCCAGCTTTCACCCACTCAACCAATCCAAAACCCAAACTTTTAACCCTAGGCGGAGATCATAGTGTCGCTCTTCCAGCCCTTAGAGCTCTTAATAAGATCTATGGCGGACCAATTGCTGTACTGCACTTTGACGCCCATCTCGATACCTGGCGTACGTTTTTCCCTAAGTCGGTCTTTCCTCTTCCGGACCAGTTCTTGTGTCTTGAGATTTTTTTTTGGGAGTGCCTGCTCTGTATACATGCTTCGACGCTTGTCTTTTGATAGGAATTGCTGACTCCGAAGTTATAATCCAGATCCGGCGAAGTACCCATCTGCTTGGCCATCCGTTCAGAGCGACTTCACCCACGGAAGCATGTTTGTGAGGCACTTTTCGGGTTCATCTCTTTTTTCTCAAGACGGCATTTTGAGTCGCGGAACATGTGTCAGGGAGTAAACATTTGTATTACTCAAGTTCATTGTCTGCAAATGGAAATGCTGACTCCGGAATGTGCTAGTGGATCGCCTCCAATGAAGGGCTGATCCTGAATGGCTCGTCCGCCCATGCTGGGCTACGGAGTCGTCTTTTGAGTTGGGATGATTATGAGGATGATGAACGGCAGGGTTTCCTACGCATTTCAGCAGATGATATCGATGAGATGGGCACGGCAGGCATCGTAAGTGCAATTTTAGACAGAATCGGTACAGATACGCCGACATACTTGAGTTTGGATATTGATGTGCTTGACCCGGGCCTGGTCAGTATAGCGCAATTTCCACCTTCAGGAGCCACGATGATGTCTGACTACCAACAGTGCCCAGGGACAGGAACGCCTGAGGCTGGCGGCTGGACGAGTCGCGAAGTGATCAGGATTCTTCGGGGTCTCGAAAGCTTGAATGTTGTGGGCGCCGATATTGTCGAGGTGGCTCCTGCATATGACGGCACAGGGGAGCAGACGGCATTGGTCGCCGCGCAGGTAGGGTTCGAGTTGTTGACTAGCTGGGTTGGGCGCGGTATGAATGAGATAGAGAAAGCGAAAGGCAGAGATGAGAATGCCCAAGCATCGGGAGATGAAAAAGACGAGCTATGATGGCCAAATGAAGGGAATCGTAAGCGAAACAATACATAGGACCATGTTGGGTTTAGTAGGGAGGTGTCAAGGGAACAACGCAGTTTGTCTTTTTCTGTTGCACTTTTTCTTCGTCGGCTTGATATTTGGCACTGTTTCATTCAGTGACTGGAGTAGACTCAGCGAGACTTCCGTTGTCGTGGAGCTCCGGACTGTAGGTAGGCCACCATTACGGAGCTGAACAACAGAGCTCGCGTGGTCCTCTTCTGCATACCCGGGCTGCTAAGATAACTCTTGACTCTTGTCTGCAGGTTCGACGCAGCCGTTCTACGCGACAGATCCGGATGACGAACCTCCAGCGATTGATGGAATGATGACCGATAATGGCAGAAGGGCAGAAAGGAAGCCTTTTCCAATTCTGGCATGGGCTGGGTTTCAGTGACGATGGGCTTGGATGTACACCTACGTTTCCGAGGGACCATCCCTATCAACGTGCACTGTCTCTGGGGCAAAGCCAGCTAATAGGCGAAGGTTCAAGCGACCACCTCTTAGGATGCGTGCATCTTCATGGGCCGATACCCAATTGCAAAACATCTGTAGGGATGCGTATGCACATCCAGTGACACCTTCACGGGCGAAAAGGGATTCGCCGATGACAAGTTGGAGGCTGAATACCCAAACAGCTCTCGCAAGGTGAAACGAAGCCACCGAGGGTATAGGGATACAGGGATACAGGGGATGGAAGTAACGCCAAATCAAATATTCTTGGCAAAAGTAGACTATCAAGTACAAATGTTCTTGTGTTGAATCTCTCTGGATCATACGAGCATTCTTCCATGCGTTAGTATCCTCCACGACCACCGTTTATGCAAATAATATAAGTACCTTGTCCCGGCTTTGCTACTTAAAGACTGGCAATCACCCTGACAGAAGCTTGGTACAGCTGTGACCTCGGCGGCGATGGCATGGTGGGTGAAGGGCAACTTTTATGCCGGCTTGGGTGAGACCGTGGCTCTATAATGATATATTCGTGAGCCCACACCTACCCTCCTATCGGTTACGAGCACCCAGATAAGTCAATGCTGTCCCGCTCAGGCTCGCCAAGGACTGGTGCTCTGGTAGTGATAGTGGTAGTGGTAGTGGTAGTGGTAGTGATGGGGATGCGCGGCCATTTTGATTACCGTATTTTCTCAAGGTTTCTTCCCCTTGACCGAGGGGACCCTTGAGTCAACGGCCAGACCGGAGTGACTTTCGGTGTGTGTCACTGCCCCCATCAAGACTAGTATAATATTATCATGATCATGATCATTAGAGTATTATTTTATTTGTTAGATTAGGTAATCATGACCGATTATCGGAGGTTACTTTAAGTGTGGAAAAAAGGAAGGAAAGAGAAAGAACTGAAGGGGAAAAGGAGAAGGAGAAAAGGCCGGCAAGCGCTAACAAAGCGGCATAGCGGATCTGATAACGGCAAGCGAAACAAGTTAGAAAAGTAAAAAGGAATACTATACAGTCAACCTGGGCTATAACGATATATCGTTTCATGCAGGGAATCTCGTTAAAACCAGAATATCGTTAAGTCTAGATTTGCACTATTTACTATTAAAATACGTCTGAATCGATATCTGCTTCTGCGTAGAAGCCTTTCGAATATTAATAATTTTTTCATATCGATTAAAATCACTTATAAGTACGTCGTTGTCGTCCTCTTATTGTTTTTTATAAAGTCGTAATCGTTTCATGATATGGTCCTGCCAAAGACTTTCAGGAAGCCTATCGCAGAGAGGCTACTGTCTGCCTGAAGAAGCCCGAAAGAGACTAGGCCTTGCTTGTACTAGCGTCTTCGATATTCTCTACTAAATAGCTTTCTGCAGATAGAACAATGTATTCTTTTATCACATCATGAACTCGATCATAACAATATAATAGTAACACCGAAGTTACTTATAAGCATTATGCTATGCTTGTAAGTAGATTCAGCGATTCATCAACATCAACATCAATTCTATCAGCGGAGACTTCTTCAACGAACGTCTGCTGTATTATATTAATCTCTACGTCATCGACGAAAGTTTATAATAACGATGACTACTTTAAGCAGTAGCAGTGTCACTATTACTTTTACTACTATCGTATCTTCAGCTCATATATCATCGAGTAATCTTATACGAATTATTTATTAATTTCGAGTATTCGTCGAAGTCACTGATAGAGCTTAAGAGATCTCTCGAGCAACGACAATCATCGCTCTTTATTTTATCACTATATAATTTCGTTTAAAGTCGATCGTTATCAAAGTCATTATCGAGAAATTCTCTTCTTTTTCGACTCACTGACAGACGAATTTCACTTCACTACGACGCTCTGTCAAAGTCTTCGACGATCGTATCGTAAAGCTTAGAATTATCTCAGTCGTTTAACTTTTCTTCAGACGCTACGAGTCTCTCTCTATTAATAATACTTCTATATATTCAAGATCTGTTTCTTTCGTCACGAAGTTACTTATCAGACATATTTCTACTAGCGTAGCTGACGAAGTTATTTATAATCGATCAATTAAATTTGAATTACTCGCTATTATAATTCAAGAATTTATTAAAGCATAATTTATCGAGCTACGTGTAATAATAAAGCAGTTTCGAGCATAATTAGAATCTCTCGAATCTTTAAAAACTTCAGACTCGTTAGAAAAGCCAGAATTTGCTAATAATAATAATGATAATGTCGATCGATTCAATTTAGACGACGTTGACTATTTTAACTCGTTCTACGAGAATAAGTTTATTAATATCATCTTCGTTATTGAATATTTTGATAAAAGCATCTTCTTTCAAAATATTTATATCTTTCTAAATAGAGTGAAGAATATAATTCGTGTTAAAAATAACGTGCTACTACGATAGAATCTTTAAATCTATCTAAAAGATCTCGCTTTTGCTTGATTTACTACTAAACTCTTCGAGAATAATAAACGACTAATTATCTATAGTATAGACGAGTGATATCGTCTATTGCTCGCTCGCTGTGTTACGGACGTACCCTAGCTGTTAGGTACAAAGGGAGTGTTTATGGCTATGTGTCAGGCACATAGAGTATTTATTGGTCATTGACACATCCCCATTATCACATAGGCTAGCGGGGATTCTTCCTAGTATTTAAGCGCTCTTCTCCTGTGTACATATTCGCTCTTTATCTAGTTGTCTTATTCAATTTACCCCCATTAGACTTGACTCTGGGCACGGTTCTGACACTACAACTAGATCATCCACCCTTCCGTTCGTACTGACAAGCGAACAGTAAAAGAAAATTGTCATCGGGACCGTTGTGAAGACGTTTCGACGTCAGATCATTGGGCATCCGGGTGTGGCCTACCTACAGGCAAAACGAACCATTCGTGGCTAGGACTTGTTGACCACAAGGAAAACCCCTTACGAGGAGGTACTGCTGCATACGTGCAAGCACCCCAGCATTCGTGCAAACAACCCCCCTAACAAAAAGAACAAACTTCATTAAAGAACAAAGACTTCTTTCTCCGCTCCGCATCCAACTCCGCCTGGACGTTCTTCCTTAAGCAGTCAAGAAACCACCCCATCAAGCTGTTACCATTCAAAAGAACACCATTCAAAGCATTACCAGTCTTCGTGGCACCTCAAACGGATAAGAAACGAGTGTGCTAGACAGTGACAACATGGCACGAGGAAAAGGTGTTGAGAGTTCAGAAGATGAGGCTACTCCAGTTGATATGGCGGAACTCCAGGAGTCTCTCAAGGACATTCAAGAAGGAGCCAGCAGCCTCTTGAAACAAACGAAAGAACGAANCGTTCTCCTTGATCACCAATTGTATATGATCGAGTTTCTGTTGATCTGAGCGCGGGGGACGACGATGAGATAACCGAGGTCGCTTTCTGGCTGTTCCTGTGTATGAAACGCGTTCTAGGCTCGAGTGGCGAGAATGTGGGGGGGAGTAAGGCGGAGGAGAGGAAGTCGGAGGAGAGGAAGGCGGAGGGGGGCTACTTAGCGGCGAAGATGGACGGATGTCCATTGTTGATGTAGTGAAGCGTGAGGAATAGAGAACGTGCTACCAGATACCAGACCATTTGTAAATAGACTATCATCGAATATCGAGCTAGCTATATAAGGTTAGCCTGGCACGTGGGAGGGAGTATGCTACTGTGGTCTCTGGGTAGGAAAGCGGATGTTGGTGGTATTGTTGGAAAGTTGGACATATGCTGGAGCTGGCGCTTATCAGCTATGATATATTTATACAGATCACTGAGTGGAGGACTCCCGGCATCATGGTAGATGTGATATCATGATGTATTTAGCTGCAATGGTCAATATTACCATAAATTTCGGTATTCTAACTAGCATCAATCGATTTTGGCCGTAGCCTTGGCACATCTTGGCATATCTCGAATAGAATACAAGAAACTGGGGGTTTTTGGTGCAGACCCCCTGCGGGGCCGACTCACAATGCACTAAAAAATTAAAGATGGCGCTAAATCGGCCTAAGCAGGGGGTCTAAAGCTATTGGAGACAACACTTTACAGAAGTGCAACGATTAGGGCTAGGGCACAGCGCCGCAAATCTCAAAATTTCTATCAGACCGAGAGTGGGAAGACAAAAGTCGTTGCACACTTTGATAGGGCTTAGCGAGGATCCGTGTGCATCGACTTTTGTCCCCGACCCTCGGACATAAACGAACTATAGGATTAAAGGACTTTAAACACTCGCATTTGCAGCTGTAGGATCGCAATGTTTATGTTATTAATCGTAAAGAGTAGAAGACTGATTGAGACGAAGTCTGAGAAGCCCTTTCTCAGCTCGTATGTATTCAAAAGTGTACTTTTTCTGAAAGTATACGATTAGAGCTAAAGCACAGTGTTACGGACGTACCCTAGCTGTCAGGTACAAAGGGAGTGTTTATGGCTATGTGTCAGGCACATAGAGTATTTATTGGTCATTGACACATTCTCATTATCACATAGGCTAGCGGGGATTCTTCCTAGTATTTAAGCGCTCTTCTCCTGTGTACATATTCGCTCTTTATCTAGTTGTCTTATTCAATTTACCCCCATTAGACTTGACTCTGGGCACGGTTCTGACACTACAACTAGATCATCCACCCTTCCGTTCGTACTGACAAGCGAACAGTAAAAGAAAATTGTCATCGGGACCGTTGTGAAGACGTTTCGACGTCAGATCATTGGGCATCCGGGTGTGGCCTACCTACGGGCAAAACGAACCATTCGTGGCTAGGACTTGTTGACCACAAGGAAAACCCCTTACGAGGAGGTACTGCTGCATACGTGCAAGCACCCCAGCATTCGTGCAAACAACCCCCCTAACAAAAAGAACAAACTTCATTAAAGAACAAAGACTTCTTTCTCCGCTCCGCATCCAACTCCGCCTGGACGTTCTTCCTTAAGCAGTCAAGAAACCACCCCGTCAAGCTGTTACCATTCAAAAGAACACCATTCAAAGCATTACCAGTCTTCGTGGCACCTCAAACGGATAAGAAACGAGTGTGCTAGACAGTGACAACATGGCACGAGGAAAAGGTGTTGAGAGTTCAGAAGATGAGGCTGCTCCACTTGATATGACGGAACTCCAGGAGTCTCTCAAGGACATTCAAGAAGGAGCCAGCAGCCTCTTGAAACAAACGAAAGAACGAAGAGTTTCGGTAATTCCAANCACACCCAGCAGTGACTTCGGGCCTAAGTGCGAGTGAGGTAGACGTTTCGGTTCTTCCCTGCCCTCGCTACTTTCAGCAGTCTCAGAGCGGGCTCCGGATCCAAGGGTGTCCTGTCGCGTTGATAGAACGATATCACTTCACTGGTAGATAAGACCAGCTTCGGGCCTGAGTACGAGTCAGGTAAACAACGCGTCGGGTGGTTTTCATATCCCAGTGTCCCTTGTAGGTGTCGCATTGGGACGAGCCCAAAACAACATGAGATCTCTTGGCTCTGATGACTACCTTAGTAGCACCAGGTTCGTAGCCGGCAGCACGTACAGCTGGATCTCGTCGCCGGCCTCTATGTAGAAGGAATGCTCTTCTAAGTACAAATGTGTGGGTGCGCTAGGCCTAGTCTGGTCTAGCGCCGTTCGCGGAGAAGCTTGGAGCGAAGGTAGACGCTGAGACCGTGACATCTACTACTTCTTCTCAATCAATAATAGTATCTAAGCACTCTCTAAAAGTAAAGTTAAGAATTGTTGAGAAACGAGGTGCGCAGTAGGCATGTATGAAGAATCTAAGGAGTGTAATAGGTAATGTACACGGTGGAAAGAAACTCTGATGCCAAGACCATAGGGCTAGACCCTGAAACCACTAGGTGCTGAGTGCACTTTCAACAAGAATCTTCAATCTTAGAATTTTTTCTCTGTAGACAAAAATTGTCGTGCATCATTCTCAGAATTCTATATATTATTCTCAAATTCAGCTTATTACGATTAACTAGTCTTCTCTTTGACTAGATATCTATACTTTTAAATAGAAAAATCTTTTTACACGCATTTATTTATAAGATCTAGCGTTTTTTATTAAATGATTGCTTTAATAATATAGAGAGAAAAAGACGAATAAGTGACAGAAGCTTATTAAGTTATTTTTTACGTAGTGAAAGACTTATAATAACTAATAAATGATAGAATTGCTATAAGATATATATATCTTGCTATCTGTAAGGGCCATGAGGTCTCTAGGCATGAGGCGGCCTGCCAGAAGTCCAGGAATCCAACATACATCTAGGCCAGATCAGGGAGACTATCCCTCTGGTGCAGCTGTGCGGCTATAGCAGTCGCATAGTAAGTTTGCTTGGCATGGGGGTGCACTCTCCCCTGCTAAATATGCTGCCTCTGAGGATTCCCACTTGGGTTCCTCAGGATTCAGTCTATCTAGTAACCAATATACGAGTTGCTCAGTCACGCATGCCTAGACCCCGTTACATTATCTATAAAGAATTAGTATCGCGTAATGTTTTCGCGTCGAGTTATGATACAATTTTAAAAATAAGTAGATATTTTTTGTCAGGGTNCAGCTTCGGGCCTGAGTACGAGTCAGGTAAACAACGCGTCGGGTGGTTTTCATATCCCAGTGTCCCTTGTAGGTGTCGCATTGGGACGAGCCCAAAACAACATGAGATCTCTTGGCTCTGATGACTACCTTAGTAGCACCAGGTTCGTAGCCGGCAGCACGTACAGCTGGATCTCGTCGCCGGCCTCTATGTAGAAGGAATGCTCTTCTAAGTACAAATGTGTGGGTGCGCTAGGCCTAGTCTGGTCTAGCGCCGTTCGCGGAGAAGCTTGGAGCGAAGGTAGACGCTGAGACCGTGACAAATATATATATATATCAATCAATAATAGTATCTAAGCACTCTCTAAAAGTAAAGTTAAGAATTGTTGAGAAACGAGGTGCGCAGTAGGCATGTATGAAGAATCTAAGGAGTGTAATAGGTAATGTACACGGTGGAAAGAAACTCTGATGCCAAGACCATAGGGCTAGACCCTGAAACCACTAGGTGCTGAGTGCACTTTCAACAAGAATCTTCAATCTTAGAATTTTTTCTCTGTAGACAAAAATTGTCGTGCATCATTCTCAGAATTCTATATATTATTCTCAAATTCAGCTTATTACGATTAACTAGTCTTCTCTTTGACTAGATATCTATACTTTTAAATAGAAAAATCTTTTTACACGCATTTATTTATAAGATCTAGCGTTTTTTATTAAATGATTGCTTTAATAATATAGAGAGAAAAAGACGAATAAGTGACAGAAGCTTATTAAGTTATTTTTTACGTAGTGAAAGACTTATAATAACTAATAAATGATAGAATTGCTATAAGATATATATATCTTGCTATCTGTAAGGGCCATGAGGTCTCTAGGCATGAGGCGGCCTGCCAGAAGTCCAGGAATCCAACATACATCTAGGCCAGATCAGGGAGACTATCCCTCTGGTGCAGCTGTGCGGCTATAGCAGTCGCATAGTAAGTTTGCTTGGCATGGGGGTGCACTCTCCCCTGCTAAATATGCTGCCTCTGAGGATTCCCACTTGGGTTCCTCAGGATTCAGTCTATCTAGTAACCAATATACGAGTTGCTCAGTCACGCATGCCTAGACCCCGTTACATTATCTATAAAGAATTAGTATCGCGTAATGTTTTCGCGTCGAGTTATGATACAATTTTAAAAATAAGTAGATATTTTTTGTCAGGGTCTAGACGTAGTACCGGACTGGTAGAGTGTAATGTCATAGAATGAATAGAATATCATGTATGGAGGTGTCTATGTACAGTGGAGTGCTGAGATATCATGGTGCGCCAAGGCCACTAGTCTGGCCGGTAGGGCTGGGCTGGTAGGCCTGTCCTGGAACCATGACATTTTTTTAGAATAATGTAAGTAGAGAATATCTATTTTCTACGTAGTGAAAGATTTGTCATAGTCAAAAAACACTACAATAGCTGTAAGAGATAGATATCTTACTTCTACGAAGGATCAGTACTGCGCAATATTTTCGTGTCGAGTTATTATACAATTTTGATGATAAGTTGGCTTTTTTTTGTGTGACGGATTTATCGGATTTTAGGGGTGGTGGATACGAGTACATGGCCCACCAAAAAATTTTGCGGGCCGCGGTACCATTTTGAGCCTCCGCCAAGGGTTCTGCAAAAAGGTGTACTAGGTGTGTCGCCGAGACAATAGATCCCTCTTTCTCTTTTTACGGAGTTAGCTATGCCGTTCTTACGACTGCTGTTGAGTGAGTCCTATTTATGTCACGTCGATGATTATGAAGAAATAAAATTACGGTGGAATGGATGTTGAGACTGGCATTGATAGGATTGTAAAGACCGGCGTACATAGGTTCCCTAACGGCCCCTTTGGTATGGAAGTGAAATGAAGACGTGAACGAGTGTGGAAGCACGAATGGCTGCTGCAAAAAAAAATCAAGATCAAAGAATGACCAACAGTCTCTTGCTAACATCCCGCCTTACATCCATCTTGCTAGCAGGCACAGCTCATATGTTGCGTCTAGCATTGCCCTCTGATCTAGCAATTGAATTTACAATCCATATTGCGACTACCACCATTATAACCGCCCACACTACACTGGTCACTAGTCCATGCCTGCCCGGCGTACTTGAAGTCGATAGACTGCCCGTCGGTGCCGCCCACCAACACCTCGAATACATCGGGAAGCTGGCTGTCAATGTCGATGAAGCTGCCGCCCGGGACGCTGAGCTTCGAGACACCACCAACGGGGTCTTGCTTTGCATCAAAGAGGCCAACGTCTAGGCGATATTCGGAATTACCGCCGTCGGAGCCTTGGGGACCCTCGTTTTTCTGGTATTGCGTGACGTGAACGCCGCACGAGCCGTTGACATAACGCTTGTGAAGCGGGGTAGGGTTGACGTCGGACTGAGCTGATGGTGGAGGAGGAGAAGGACGCGCAAAGGTGCAGAGTGAGAAGGTAGCGGTGGATAGAAGGACAGCGACTTTGTAATGCATTTCGATGGATTTCAGGAGAGTGTGAGTCTGGCGTAAAGGTGTGAGATGGACGTGAAGCAAGAGACCGAATGACTAGTTGACTAGGAAGGAATTGCGGACCAAGAAGCTGATGCTCTGCTTGTGTAGTGTTTCGTTTGTTGTCTGAATTCTTGTCTTAGTTGTGGTGTTGATGCTGATGGGGCTGGTTTGGACACTGGGGAGGTAAAGCTTCTTTTATATTCCTCGTCCTCAGGTACACGCAAAATTCTCTAGAGTCCTGTCCAACCCCTATACAATGCAGGACCGAGCATCATGGTCCTTTCCATATTACGCGCCGTAATGTTCAATATACAGTGCCAGTGTCCTGCATCATTGGATCGAACGGCTGGGCACATCAGCGGTTCATATTGAGCATCGTTGTCAAGCAACGGTCCTATCACTGGGAGTCGATAGGATGTTGATGAAACAAACCTGGAGTAATTTCATTGCGACGCTGCAAGGAGCAAACCGTCACTGAACATGCATGACAGCAAAACACGGGTATTGAAAGATCAGCTACTCCACCTACACCTTCAGCTGAATGAAACAGGTCCGACGGTACCATACTCGTATGAGAAGACAGATCTACACAAAGAACAAAGGAAGTTCCTTCCAGCAGCCTTTTTTGGAGAATGGTTTCAAAATGAGCATTTCCAAATGAAAGTAAAGTGCAATGCGACGCGGACCCTTTGCATCTGCGAGATATTTAAAATGGTGAATTCAATAAGACTTCTGACACAGTAACATGATGCCAAGAAACTAGCATAAAACACGTTTAGCACTTGTGCCACATATGCCACTCATAGACATCAGATAAGACGGTATACGCAAAGGTATTGGATCTGTGTTAGTGCCCCTTATATGAGCCTGAAACTATGCACGCGTGGGCATGGAATCGTTTTTGTCGGATTACATGAACCGAAGAATTTTGTATGGAAAGTCGCTCAAGTCGATCCCTAGCTACATTGCTCCTGAAATCTTAGGTGAGTATTGAGCTGTGCATTAGTGCGGCAGCAGCAAGAGTATGGCAATGCTGGAAGCCGTGCCCGTGCAGCCTCGGACAAATGACTGGATGATACCTGTGTGTCTATTCAACACCCCTATGTCTCTAGAGATATGATTAGGGGTATGATGAAATGGTATGATTAAGGGTATACTCTGGTCACATGTTGTGTAGACATGGTAGAGTAGCACGGCAGCATGTTTATCCAATCCTCTGGCAGGCGATAAGTTTCAGGGGCCCAGGCTTGCAGCCGTGACATTTTGCCCCTCAGGCGCCAGAGGATGGGATTGACCCGACTCCATGGCAGTATACCTGTGGTATTCGAAGAACGTCTACCAGTAAGGCATGAAATGATAGAAAGCATTACCGTAGCCAGGATTTTCACCCGTTTCTCAGGCACTTTAGAGCAAATTTTTGGATAGACTACGGGAAAATATCGGTAGGGATTTTTGGCGTCAGCCCTCGAACCTCCGCGACAGCCTCATTTTGCTGTGGCGAAGACCTTTTGTTTATGGCTAACGTGGATTTGAATGGCCCGCACAACAAGTTACCAGGCAGAATCCTTTCACCGACTGTGCAGAAATTAGGCAAATTCATTATACTCTCCATTCAAAAACGAAGGTCTACCGATCCTTGGTAGGCTAATTCCCAGAAAGCGTACCCCTTGCGGTGGTCCCATCTTGACATATCCGACATTCATTCAGTCAATTCGACGTTTATACGCGCCATCACCACACCGCAACACTCTGCAACTACCCCTAAGGGGCGTCCCTATTCCATCCATCGACTAGCCACTTTTCATAGGCTCCTCCTCAATGCACGCGACCAGCGACCAATCCCTCAAAGCCGCATCTCTATGAGGCGCCGTTGTCTCAGTATACGCCTTGCTATCCTAGTATCCAGCATACTCGGCAATATATCAGTACTTCCTTGCCGTGACTATATCCCAAGGAACGTTGTCATGAGGGAGGTGTAAGGCGAGCAGGGTGAACAGATGATGATCGGATGGAAGCGAAGCATTGTTGAATGCTGCTACGTGTAGGGACGTTGAGGCACGACGCCGATGCTGAACGACTGAAAATGACACTAGACTGTACTGTGCCGATGCGTCGAGTTGCTGAATTGGACTTAAGATTGCAGACTTAGTAGACAACGATATTTGCCAGATGACTTTCAATATCAGGCTCAGGCAAAGAGAAGTACGACTTTGTATGTTTCTTATCTTGTCCACTAGAGCTTGCTATATTGTCTCGTCAAGCGGATAAGTTCGCGTCCTCGACTGACCAAGTCGATCTCTACGCTGATGAGATCCATATTCTATTCATCATGAAAGCTGTTGGAAGACCGATCTGGAATTAAGTCACGAAAGACTTTGTCAATTTCAGAATACGGGTGACCTGTTGCGAGAAACTTGCCTTTCCCATTGCGTTCATCGTGGCCTCAACAAATTTCACCCACTTTCTTGACAGAGTCGTATCTTGAAGGCTCTTTGCACTCATCCAAAGCATCTAGAATGCAGACAACGTGACCAGAATCTAGATCATGTAAAACATTTATAAAGATGTATTGAACTTTGTGCAGAGGGACTTTTTGTGCTCTTTAAAGTCTTGCATCGCATGTCGTAGAAGGCGTGGCTTTTCACTGAAAATTGACGGAGTATTGCGGACAATGCACCAGCCCCATTCTGTCGATCCACGTTGTCGTCCCTGAAGAAGTAGTAGCAAGTAGTAGTAATTTTGTCGTTGTTCGTAGCCGTTCCCTCGTCCATGATGGCTCTGAGTAAGACAGATTTCCTACAGCCTGCATCTGCCGAGATCCACAAACAATTTGATTTGTGTTGCTGCCACTTCAGGAAGGTTGAATCGTCAAAGGCCCACTTGCATTTTCCATGAACAGGCTTGTCAATTCCAATCATGTCCTCCCTATTATTTAATCTAAAACATTGGTGACATTTTGTTTCTTCTTTCGTTCGTGCGCGGAGGACGACAGCGTTATCGACTCTTTTAGATAATCTGAAACTAGTACGAAATTACCATCGCCGGGGCCGCAAAATTGGTTCATCAGGCCACGACGAAAACCGAGTGAGATCTGCAAGTGACAATCAAGACAAGCGGACTCTCGTTCCACAATCTAAGTGAGTAGTAGTAGCTAAGACTGGACACAGTCGCAATGCGATGGCACACCTAATTTGTGAAAGCGAATTTTAGAAGACTCTAGGTAGATTGATCTTTTCGAGTTTCGTGGAAACATCATATTTGAAAGCCTCGTGTGAAAGCGATTCTTGCAAGGCCTTGAATAACGGTGTCAAGATAGTCTTGCTTTCCTTCCGAAGCTCCCAGCAGAGTTGGAGACGTCTTTTCACCTTACATTACGCGAATAGAGACAATCATTGTGCCTTACTTGCAACATGAGCCCCTTGCAAAGGCATACCTAAGAAAACAACACGAATGGCGGAGTTCGAGAGCTTCGCGTACTTGGCTCCACCATGAAAGGCTTTGTATAATGCCTACATTGACGTTAACGATACTTTGGGCCGAAGCTCGGTCCAAATTAGGTTGACCTGGGAGACTACAATTCCTCCAAAGCAGGATCCAACGAAAAAGATTGGGTTCCCTCCAAAGTCCTCGTATTGTGCCATCAGAGTTCCCGGAATATATTCTTCAAGACCTGTTATATCCACTTCCTGTGCATTGTCGGAGTAGCAATTGGAGCCATAATCGAACGACCAGCTACGTGCTGTGGGATTTTCACAAGTAGGATGCCATCATCTTCTAGCCGGTTGACAGCACGCCTCCTCGGTTCCTCGTCTTTTTCGAACGCGATCCATGTTTTGGGAGATTGCGTTTCCAGACCGTGTACAGCGATGATGTTATTACCACTTTAGCTTTTGATTCATCACCAGTAGGAATGGCTTACTTGACTTTTGTCTCGCATTTAGACCTGTCGGGTGAGAACAATGGCTGGAGCTGAGGTAGGAATATCTCGACATCCCTTGCCGAGTCAGAGCTGGTGATTGTGAAGGGCGAGACAATTTCGCGCAACATGTTCACTGCCTTTGAGAAAGACCATTTGTTCGTTATCGAGCTTCAAGTTCAGTCTTCCACGCGAAGCTGACGATACTAAGGAGAAAGCTGCAGCGCGGAGCGTGACCTATCAACTGCCTAGGAAATATTGCTACCTAAATCCGCTCAAGATGTCTCCCATGAAGTAGCTTTCTTTCCCTGGAATCTATCAGCATAACAACCAACTGGGTTTGGTCGGCCCTGATGCTTATTCAATCGCGAAGGCTCACTCTGCTGATATGGCCAAGGCCGCCAATTCTCGGATTTTCCGCAGAGCAGACATCGTGTGAACTCTGCAAGTCCTAACACTCTTGATTGCTGACAACGTCATCGCAAGCCAGTTCATCCCATGGGCGAATTTCCGCCCGGAGGGTGAGCTTCCCAGCGCTTACCTTCGGGTGACTGCCCTGTGAAGCTACGACAGCGAGGCTTCATAACAGCGACAATATAAAATAGCGAGATTTTTTAAGAGTCAGATTGAGAACTCCAAGTTTTCTTTTCTCATCTGTGAGTATGATACAAAGATGGATCTACGTGAAATTTCATGAAATGTCTTACCGAAAAAGTTCCCATGAGATGAGTATTACACTCCGATCAATATGATGAACGCCCATCGATATCCGTCTTGTCCATGGGGGAAAATAATAGCCATGGGTATTCACGACTCATGGGGGTGAAGCAACAACTTCTTCAAGCAGGACATGGGAGCCTCTTTCATTGTCTCGGTTTTAAGTGGAAATTTTCCGCCTCCACGGACTCACGCATACCCCTTCTTCGCCAACTCGTCCTCGATCCAATCCCACAGCCACTTCCCAAGCGCCTTGTCGTCCGGAAAACCGCGCCCCGCATGCACGGCCCCAACCGGGAAATAGGACCGACCAGAAACAACGCCCCTCCCCGTCGCGCACCACAACTGGTTTTTCGCCCCTTCCGAGAGAGATTTCCCGATGATAGCAAGAACCAGCCCGAACGCACGGCCCTTCAAGCCGTTGCCGCTCCGATAGGCAGTACTCAGCTCCGTGTCGATGACGCCGGGGTGGCAGGACACGGAGGTAATGCCGGGGTGCCTGCGCGCGAGTTCGGACGCGAAAAGTATGTTAGCGGCTTTGGACTGGCCGTAACGTTCAAAGGTGCTGTAGTCCGCCATGCTTGTCGTGGCCGCGGGAAAGCCGATGCCGCTTTGGGGTGCGGACCTGTGGCCGGCGGAACTCAGTGACCCTACTCGCACGTCCGAGCCGGGCTGCTGGGATGTCTTTTGGAGGGTTGGAAGTAAGCGCTTCGTGAGGAGGGCGTGGCCTACGTGGTTGGTGCCAGACTGCACCTCGTATCCATCAGAAGTGAGTCCATCTGGCTGCGCCATTATCCCTGCATTGTTGATCAAGAGGTCAGCCGGTCGGAAGAGGCAAGGAAGGTGTTCGAGGCTTCTGTGACGGATCTGAGGCTGGCGAGATTGAGCTGGAGAAAGGTGACGTTGGCGTCTGGGACAACGGCTTTGATGTCACGGATTGCGGCTTCCGCCCTGGAAGGGTTGCGCGCTGCTAGGTAGAGGCGGGAGGGGTTGTGCTTCGCAAGTTGGAGGACTGTTTCCTTACCCAGACCCGTGTTGCCTCCTGTTATCAAGGCCACTTTGCCAGACAGGTCGGGGATGTGGCGCGACGGGTCAAAGGCAACGCCGTGCGGTGTGGTACTGGATCTAAGCTTCACTCATAGAAAGAAAGACACGACAGTTGGTTTTGCTGCGTACGAATCACAACGATATTTGGGCCGAATCCATCTTACCGTTATCCCATCGGTAGAAGGGCCAGTCAAGCACACGTGAGTCCCACTGGAGGTAAAACATTTTCCTCTTCCTAAGAGCCTTCTATATTAAAGAGCTCCTCTATTAGCTTTAACCTCAAATGCATACTTTGCGATGAGAATACCAAGGTTTGTAAGATGGGACTGCAAAAGATCCACCACGGCTCTAAGCCTTCATGTAGCGAACGCTCTGGTTTATCGCAGTGTTAGTCATGTTCGATTGTCTTCGAATCACTTGGGGGAATTGAAGTATGCCATTTTGTCAGGCGCGAACATCATCCAGTTCGCGTCTTTCACCGCTTGCGTTGGCAAAATCTGCTTTTCGTGACCATTACGGAGAATCGTAAGAGTGAAATAATATTCAATGAACTTTAGCTGACAACACGGTATTTACTGATCAAATTAAAGATATCCTTCTCCTATGCAACTGTTGTTCCGTAGCACGTACGGAGTACGCAAAGTCCCTTAAGTCGTTTACTTTCCGTTGAATAACAACTGTTGTGGGTCAAGGCAAAGTCACCTTCTGCGTTTAATGCTGTCTCGTGTATCTTAGTATTGCATGGCGGAAGAGGATTGTAGAATGGACGAATATCGTGGGACATGAGAATATCGTAGAGCATCGTGGAGTACGAGTAGGATGAAAGGAGGGTACCTTAACTCAGAATAGTTAGCATCAACGTCATCATAGTATCTTCGGCACCTCCATTTCCCCCTCTCGCTGCTCTCTCATCTTCTGAGAAGTTCTTTCTGACTCAGCTCCCCTCTCCAATCATGATTTACGACTTAAGGCCATGCGTTAATCGACAGCTGCCTCATTGCTGCTATGGAGGCCAATGATTCCCAAGAGCGACAATCTACCAAACCGCCCAACACCTTCCACCAACATCCTCTCACTTGTGCTCGCTCCGCCATCCTCACCCTCCTCGATTTCTACAACCATGACACCGGCCTCTTCGACACGACCAATTGGTGGAATAGCGCCAATTGCACAACCGTCCTCGCAGATTTTGCTGCCCTCGACTCGTCTCTCAACCCCTCCATTCTAACCCTTCTCTCCAACACGTTTGAGAAGGCTCAGTCTCAATGTCCTACTTTTCTGAACGACTTCTACGACGACGAAGCCTGGTGGGCCCTCGCCTGGCTACGTGTTTACGACCTGACGCATGAGCAGAAATACTTACAGATGGCTGTGGACATCTTTGAAGATATGGTCGGCGGGTGGGGTGGCCCCTGCGGGGGAATCTGGTGGAACAAACGTCACGAATACACCGGCGCCATCGAGAATGAACTCTTTCTCTCTCTTGCAGCACAACTTGCCAACAGGGCTTCAGAAAAGGAGCACTACATCCAATGGGCGTTGAAGCAGTGGGAGTGGTTCAAAGGAACAAGAATGATAAATGAAGAGAGCAATATCAATAACGGGATTGATGCCTCGACATGTAGCAACGATGGCGGGAATGTGTGGACGTACAATCAAGGCGTCATCCTTGGCGCCCTTATCGAACTCAACATCGCTGCTCCTGATCCTTCCTATCTAGACACGGCGGAACGTGTCGCGCTCGCCGCTCTGCACAAACTCACCGACCAAGACTCCATCCTCCACGAACATGGGGAGCCAAATCTCGGCGAAGACGGACCGCAATTCAAAGGCATCTTTATGCGGAACTTGCGGGTTTTGCAGATGGCGAGGCCAAACGAGAAGGTCAAAGCGTTCATTGAAAGTAATGCGGAAAGTATATGGCGGTGCAGGGATGTGAAGAGTGGAAGGCTGGGCGTTGTGTGGGACGCGACCACGACGGAGGCCACGGCAGCGACACACAGCTCGGCTTGTGATGCGTTGGTTGCGGCGTTGGCAGTGCATAGAGATGGTGGGGAGTGACAGAATTTTATCAGGCTTCAAGACAGCGTTCCATGACTTCGGCCGTATTTAAGATACTCTTGTCATAGGGGATATATCTCAAATCGCCAATAGCCTGTGCGGCCTTTGTGCTCAAGGACGTTTCCCCTTCTCTCACAAACCCCAAGTCCGGTGAGTACCCTCTGCCAAGCTCGCCCTTTGGTATTACCCCCTTAGACCCGGATAGGCCTTACAGAAGTTGTCCGTCGTGGCCTGCGGGGCACCCGAGCCAGCGGAAATGAGGTACCGCTGCCCGTCACCATGCGTGGGGTGAGCCATGCACCAGAGATGCACCGCCACCACGTCCTGCACGTCCACGTAAGTATTGACTACGATGGCTGGTGGTACGCATGCGGCTTCGCCGGAGAAGTTTCTCCAGATGGGCAAGAGCGTGGTGTTAAGCGCCGAGGCGGTTGCCGGGGGCTGGACTGGGGACCATTGAGCATGTTGAAAAGGACGGCTGTGGCGGTGTATCAGCGATGCTCAAAGGCTACCCCTGTATTAGGATGGGGAGGGGGCCGGGCGTGTTTCGCGCAACACCTTGTGCTTATCTCTGAAACGTCAGAGTATACTCTCTGCTTCGATGAATACTCTATGATGGCAGTGTACGGAGTAAGCTTTCAATCCTTGGGCTGCATAATTATGAATTATGATTTACTTTATGATATTATGCTGCCAAGACAGCGGAAATATCCGGCGTTTATTCGTTGGCAGTAAGCGCGCTGTTTAGGTAAAGTAGCCCGTGAGATTGAGATTGGGATATAGATCTACTTAGGTAGACACATTTTCAAAGACACGCTACTTCAGAGTACATCATCAACCGATAACTTACACCATCTTGTACACTTTTCAAGCCAAGCAACCAGCATCATGGCGGACGGACAGCTTTTCAAGCCCGAAAAGGATTACACCAAAGAGGTTGACAAGCAATTACCTGAGGCGGAGGAGCTTGCGAAAGATAATGTCCAAGCAGCACTTGAAAAGCTTTCGGCGCTCGAGAAGCACACTCGACAGGTGAGAGAACTCCCGAATATCTTTAGGATTCCACATTGACCGCGCTTGGAAACAGGCGTCAGACCTAGCCTCGACATCGAGACTGCTAGTCGCCATCATCACGATATCGAAAGACTCCGCAGATTGGGGTTTATTAAACGAACAGATACTCCTGCTCTCCAAGAAACATGGCCAGCTCAAGCAGGCCACTACCAAAATGGTCCAGGTCGGCATGTCATTCATAGATGCAGCACCCGACGCCGAAAAGAAGCTGGCACTGATTGAGACTTTACGCACGGTCACTGAAGGAAAGGTATTACCTGATACTTGTATATACGAGCTGTGAAAATGAGGCTAACCTGAAACCTAGATCTTCGTAGAAGTTGAGCGAGCACGTGTCACCCGCATCCTATCCGACATGAAGAAGGAACAGGGCGACCTCAATGCGGCAGCAGATATCCTATGCGAGTTACAAGTTGAGACTTTTGGGTCGATGGAGCGAAGAGAGAAGACAGAATTCATTCTTGAGCAAGTGGCGTTATGCATAGAAAAAGGAGACTGGACCCAAGCAGGTATCTTGAGTCGGAAGATTAGCACCAAGTTTTTCGCCCGAAAACCGAAGAAAACACCAGAGCAGATCGAGAAGGACAAGAAGGAGCGGGAAGAGAAGGAGAAGAATCGGAGCATGGATGATCCGCCGCTTGAGAAGGAGGACGACGTTACAGATCTGAAGCTACGATACTACGAGCAGCAGATAACGTTGGCAAAGCATGAGGATAAGTACTTGGATGCATGCAAGCACTACCGGCAAGTTCTGGACACGGAGTCAGTGGAAGAGAATCCGGAACAGCTGCACGCGGTAAGGAAGATTTCCAGCAAATTCCCGTGCGATTGGTCTAATATACACAGGTCCTCGAAAGAGTAATCTACTATATCCTTCTCGCCCCCCACGACAACGAACAATCCGACCTCCTCCACCGCATCAATTCTGACACCCGCAACTCCCTCGTCCCCAGCGAGCAGCAACTGCTCAAAACTTTCACCATCCCTGAACTTATGCGTTGGCCCATCGTTTCCGAGCGATTTGGCGCCCATCTTTGCTCTACTGATGTCTTCTCTGCCAGCCCCGTATCTTCAGATCTGGAAGATCCGAAAGCCCACACACGCTGGCAAGATCTACGCAAACGTGTCATTGAGCATAATGTCCGGGTCATAGCGAAGTACTACACGCGGATACAGATGCATCGTCTTACGCAACTGCTCGACCTGGATGAAGAAGAGACAGAAAGCTACATCAGTCAACTGGTGACCGCCAAGACAGTCTATGCCAAAATCGACAGGCCAGCGAGAGTGGTTTCTTTTGCCAAGACCCGGGATGCAGACGAAGTATTGAACGAATGGAGCGGGAGCATGAAGAGTCTTTTGGGCCTTCTAGAGAGGATCGACCACTTGATCACTAAGGAAGAGATGATGGCTCGCATACAGCCTGTGGGTGATAACGCGGTCAAGGCGCATTAGCTGTGCATCCTCGGAGGAAATAGATGCCAGCGAAAGGAAGCAACCATGCGCGATGATGTGGTAAAGGCCCGTCCAGGTGTGCATGTGCATCTTCATGGATCCCCGCAGAAGTAAGCACGGTAAGGGTTGCAATCCATCACTGGACCGCTGACCCCAAGAGTCCGTCTGGGCATATGTAACAATACTACAAAAATAGAAGCACAAATAATAATCCCTCAACTCATCACTAACAAACATTGAAGATCATTCCACGCACCCGAGCAATCGTGTCTGCTGATATTTCGCTTATTTTCGCGCAGGGCTATGCCGTGCGCGATACTTGCGGGCCAATCACCACACGAGTCTGGGCATCTGATCGTCTGTTCCTGCCAATCCTTCGGTGTTGGGGAGTTGGGCTCTGGTATATAATGATGCAGTATTCATGTTCGATCGTAGATGTTTTTTTTTTTCCATTTTCAAGCATTCGGTATTGGCTGGCGTCAATAAAATCTCTGCTCTATCTCCTCCCACTGAATTTCACTTGAACGGAGATTTCTTTGGATCTACTCTGCTCATATATCTGTCAAATAAATAGAAGACAACAGAACTACAATAACAGAAAAAACACAATGTCCGTCTGCGGTACGTTTGCGCCTCATCTCGCAGCAACTGACCTCCCCCCCCACCCCTCTTCCCAAACCGAAACCCAAAAGAAACAATCAGCACTAACTAACGAGCAAACAAACAACCTCCAGGCTCCGTCTTCACCCCGCGCATCATCTGCCCGCCGGACCAGCGTACCTTCAACAGCGACGGCACGCGGGTGTCGGAGGTCGGCTTGAAGCCATGGGTCGAGGGGGGCAAGAAGGAGGGGAAGGAGGGGGAGGGGGTTGGGAGGAAGAGGTTGGTTTTTTTTCTTTTGCTTTGCTTTTCTTTTCTCTTCGTTTCGTTTCCCTTGGCATGAGTACGCTCTTATAACGGTGTCCTTTGTTTCACCGACTGACGAGCGTGGCGGTATCCGCAGTGTCGTCGGCTCGATGCAGCTCCCCATGCATGGTTTCGGAGACAAGGGCAGCGGCGACGATGCTTCGTTGCGGTCGGGGCTGAGCGGGGAGACGCTGACGGGGGAGAAGGGCGGCGGGAGGAGGGCGTCGTTGGTGAAGAGGCTGTTTCATAGGAAGGGGGGTGAGAAGGGGGGGAAGGAGAAGGAGATGGAGTGAGTGCGGTGGGTGGGGTGTGGGTGTTTGAGGAGGGGAGGGGGAGGGGAGGGGGAGGGGTTGCAGGACGGTGGTGTTGTAGCAGATTTTCTTGGATGGTACTCTACCCATGATTTGAGCGGAAACTATTCCCAATGCGCTAAGCTGTTTCCATGCTTTCATAGCTGGTTCGTTCCACGTGTGTCAGGTTCTGTTCAGTGTGGTGTCCGATGTAAGGATTGTCGAGGACGTATGCTGCTTGTGTCCCATCAGCCAGAGCCTATTGCTAAACCTCATCCTTGGTCCACCACGTATGCTGGTTCCCATGGCGGCAAGTCAGTACAAAAAAATGCTCGATGTATACAGCGGTTCAACCGATCTCCGAAAGGGTATCATGGTCTTTGATACTTCATGCTCCACATACGATTGTCGAAAGGAGGATTCATGTAGGCGTCTAATTTGCGAAGCCGTGTTTGCGCCGCCAGCGTGCGTTGTATAGGCGAAAGCTAGGGGCGCTTCGCCCGACGTTGATCTCTGCGAAGTGTGTTTCTTGGTACAGTGGCTTCCTCGAGTGATTTTGAAGATCCCATCGAGGAGTGTAGTGAATATGGTCAGCCTCTTGACCCGAGATCCAGATTTCCTAGCATCTGTGCAACACCACGTGTACCAGCAAAGTCCCGTTCGCTGCAGCTGTTCACAACAGGAATGCACAAACCCGTGCTCACACAAGAGGTTAAGGCAGACTTTGAAGATCGTTGACGTGGGGTTTCTGCGAAAAAAAATGTCATCACTACGTAAGCGCTAAGACAGACATCCAGTACGGACGCCGCAAACAAATTCACATCAATAGCAATCCCTCCATCTTGACCAAAGCTATACAGCTAATACAGGGTCAGACCTTTCAAGCTGTCTCGCTGCACCCGAACAAGCGGGTGCATCGTGTTATCTCAAGTCCTTTTTCTCTAATCCAGCACCAGGTTTCTATCTAGTATTCGTCCTGGCAGTCGAACCTCCCACCCGCTGGCTTGGATAATACTGCGCCATGGAAGAAGGACCTGTTTGGACTTGGGCACCCGCAAGACCCGGATCGTACAGGTGTTGTGTGGGAGGCGATGGGCCTGACGATTTCCCATCTTGGGTTTTGTCAAAAGAACCGAGAACAATCTTCTTGTAGGTTGTTTCGTCTGCGCTTGCGGGATTGTAGCGGAGTGTGTCGACGATCTGCATGCCGGAACGAGGTTAGCTTGCTTGGTCTTCTATGTTGAAGGCAGGTACATTACATCTCGTTTGAGGCCATGTTCGCCTTTGATCTCATCATCAATACGTCCAAAGAAGTTGGTAACCGACTCATCGGTCCCAATCTGCACAAATTGAATGCCGACCTTGTACTTGTCTGCGCGAAGCCTATCAAGGTCCTTTGCGGTGTCGACAATAACTTCCTCGATATCTTCGAACGGCCCTTCTGGCGCTCCGTCAGTGAAAATGATCAAATTGAGCCCGGGATAAGATTCTCGTTGGCTGGCATTGAGGGGCTCGAAAGCTTCCATGAACTCATCGAGATGCCGCTTCAGGCGCTGATACGTCGGCGTATCACCCCTCGGTCTGAAGCGGAGGAGATCCCGTAATTCATCGACGCCGGATATGTTCTCCTTAGATCTGGGAGAGTTGAAGAAATGGACTCTAAGTCTCCCACGGGCGCCTAGTATCAATGCGGCGCATTCGGCCAGGGCGTGAGTCGTGTCGCTCCAATTCGTGATGTTGCATTCTGGCACGTCTTCCATGGAACTCGAGTCGTCCACGAGGAAGACGGTGATGTATCTGGTAAGCTGGAAATATACCGGTTCGACTCCGCGTTCCCGAGGTTCTGCGGCGAGGGCGCTACGGGTAATACTGTAAAGACTGCTCTGACCTGTGTCTTGTCGTCGATTGCCTCCCACATTGTGCAACCGTATATTGGCGAGGCGTCTTTCAAGGTCGTCAATCGCCACGTGAGCGATATCTGCAAGCTCGGAGGCTATCTCCACAAATGGATGTTGGCTCGCGCTTCCAAACCTTGCGCAGTCGCTATGATTTGCATCGAGTGGTATAGGCAGTCGCTCTTTGCCAGCGTAGTCTAGGGTGGCGGATTCTTTGCTCACAATCTGGACCGAGTCAGAGATCTGTTCTTGAGTTCGGGAATCTGATTGTGCATACAACGCCCTTCCCGTGCGCGTAAACCTTGTTCTCATAACAACTTATGACCTGGATGCTGTTCCCATTGAGTAGCTGTATGAAGCGATCCGTAATATCAGCAAGCTTCTTGTTCTTCAGCTCAAGGTCCTGGACGAGCTTCCTGTTCGGACCTGTACCTGGCAAAAGCGCCTTTTTCAACACGGCGAGGAACAAGTTCAATGAATCCGCGTTGCCCGTGCCGCGGTGAGGGACAGCCAGAAAGAGGCATGCTTTGATCGGAGTTACGTATTCGGGATTGACCTGCTTGTTTTGGGTGATCATCTCATCAACAACCTGCAAACTATTAGCATTTTGCATGATCCGTCCGTCTGTAGGACCTACCATACCTGCTTTATGACAATGCCACCAAGACTGTGTCCAATGAACATTAAAGGCCTGTCAGGGTCCTAGCGCCAAGGAACGTCAGCACGGTACTTGTGTAGGTGGCATCCCTCTTACTTCTCTCTCAACCTTCAGGCTGTGTATGAGATCATTAACTGGTTCATCTAAACCACCAACGGTACTGTTGACCCAAATGTTGGCATGGTAGCCATATGTCATTACTCGCAGCCGGATGCCCTTGCCCTGGCCTTCGAGGAAAGCCGGAAGCTCATCGCGTAACCAACAAGTCTCTGTGATGCCTTCATGGCTGCGTTGTGTGCTTGCAAAGGTATCCCATGCGTGTCCATTCAGACCGTGTAGGACAACGATGCTGTTCGACAGTTAGCCTTCACATATTATCGGAGGCACTGTGAAGACTCACTCTAAATTTGGGGTCCCCGATTGCGGCAGATGTAATATACTAAAGCCCATGAACTCATCTTCAACGTCGACTATTGTTGTTCCATTTCCACGCTCAGCCCTGAAATCTATCCTGTGGCACTTCTCAAGAGCTTTCTTTTTTAGGTCCATATTCTTGAAGGTGACGGTCGTCATCTTTGAGCTGCGCTTCGCTTGCGTGATTACATTTCCGATTCCGTTTCTAGCTATGACGCTGCCAGTAGGGCCAACGCGGCTGTCGAAGAATCGTCTGACATCATTGCGGTCGGTCTCTTGTGGTAGATTACTGATGCGGATAGTGAGGCCGTTCGAAGTGGAGGGACCCATGATGGAAGCACGGTGTCGTACTGTGAGATTGACTGTTCACTTTGATGTATTCTTCTTGTATTTAAGGGAGCTGTTCATTCTGATTTGTAAGAGAGGGGTTGCGACACTTACTTTATAGCACACACTCAAGCCACAGGGGCCCCCGGGGTCCAGATGGACGCTCCCACCATCTTTTTGGGTGTGAGTGCCATGACACACTCAAAACATGTTAACAATATCGTCCCAGCCAGTGGTTCGCGCCACAAATGCACCATAAGCAAACTCCCACGAGACATAGCCTTGTCGAAGTGTGATAGCCTCGTCGGAGATGGCTGGCATTATCCACCAGCGATAGCCTTGTGCTTGGCGCGCAGCCTTGTGAGAAAGACGAAGCTACACAGCCGCACCACATGCATGAAATGCTGCACACTCTAGCCTGAAGAAAAAGTCGCTAAATGAAATGGCGGAGTCTTTGTTAGGGGCAGAAGTTGCTTGCTGCTACCTTTATTCAGCCGAACGCTATGAGGCTGCGGTCTTGCAAGCCGAACATCTGGGGAAACATTGCGATAAGGCACACTCGAAAAAAAAAAGGAATATTTCCAAAAAAAAAAAACGTCATAGATGAGTCATAGATGATGATATCTTCTTTGAGCGATTAACAGAATCCGAAATTACTTTTTTCCAGGAGAGGCAACTGAACATTCTTGCAGGGACATTTGAAGCACGCGGTAGGGGATACACTGAAATCGAGACCATCCCGAAGCAAAAGCAAGGCTGCAACAACAGGGTAATGCTTAGAAATCATACGTTAGCTGTAGGTGTTGTTACATTCGTCAGCGCCAATCACTATTTGTGGGGGGTGACGAATTTGGCGAAGTGCATGTTGCATGAGCTTAAACCACTTTGTCCAGGAGCGAGCCTTCGATCAGAACGTTCAACCCGAGCAACTCCCCGATAACAAAAGGGCGGAGTGTGAAGACAGATTTGGAGGCTTTGATGGTGAAGAGATGTTGTTGAAAGGAGCAAGAAGCTTCTGAATTTGCTAATTGCTAGCGGAAGTTTATTATCCGTCATATTCAATAATAACACCCAGCGCGGGATGCGGGCTGGGTCTACAGGTTACCGATTCCTGAGTGCCTATGTTAACGAACGCTGAATGGTGAACAAACCACACTTATTTCCAAAGAAATTACTGTCATAATAGAAGGCACGCGTATTTCGGAGCAGATTTCACGTTCAGGAGTAAACTGTGGCCAGAACAGCCTTATACGGCGGACGATGATTGACACTAGGACAAAACCAAGAGCTTCATCAAAATCCGATCAGTTTTTTTTTTCTGCTCGACTTTTTTCTTTACGTTAAACTTCTTCAGCTATTATTCTAGCTAGAATCTTACTTTAAATAAAACTCTTCGAGGATAATTCTTCGAAGACGATTTTCGAGAAGATTCTTTGGGAGATTCTTGGGGGGGGCCCTTTCGGGAGGCTCTTCGGGGAGGTTCTTCGGGAGGGGGTTCTTCAGGGGGCTCTTCGGAGGGGCTCTTCGGAGGGGCTCTTCAGGGGGCTCTTCGGAGGGGCTCTTCGGGGGGGCTCTTCAGGGGGTTCTTCGGGAGGGGGTTCTTCAGGGGGCTCTTCGGAGGGGCTCTTCGGGGGGGCTCTTCGGGGGGCTCTTCGGGGGGCTCTTCGGGGGCGCTCTTCGGGGGGCTCTTCGGGGGGTTCTTTGGGGGGGTTCTTCGGGGGTCGAATTTAATATACGGTATCTTAAATTTAGAGTTCATGTTAAAATTTTCTTCTCGTTTTTTTCGTACGAACTTTTCACGAGATTCTTCGAGAAGATTTGTTTATTTTTTTGGGGGGGGGTATCCAAAGAACCTCCCCCGAAGAGTCCCCCCGAAGAATCTCCCAAAGACCCAAGAGCGCCCCAAAGAACCCCCCCGAAGAGCCCCCCGAGGAGCCCCCCGAAGAATCTCCTAAAGACTCAAGACCGTCCCGAAGAATCTCCCCGAAGAGTATATCTCGAAGAATACTTAATTGTCGTTCGTTATAAAAAATTTGACAAGAAAAATAAGAGAAGAAAAAAAAAATAGTCGAGTTTTGATGGAGCTCTTGGTTTTGTCCTAGTGTCAATCATCGTCCGCCGTACCTTAGAGTACTGGCGGGTAGGTAAGATACCATATTTCGGCAGCGAAAAAATCTTTCTTCAAATGTGCAACACTGAAATCTGCGTAGGCATGTTGGTTCCGCTGTCCCGTAAGCGATGCAGTTCCCAAGTGATGATTAGGCTATTGTTCGCAAAAAATGGTATCCAAATATTGCTTGACATATCCACCCGGACAGTGTTCGTGGGGGCGTATTATCACTGGAGATGGCCAATTTTGGAAGTGTGGAAGTTGTCTGCTCTCGCCACTGGCAATCTCGTGTAATATACCGGTCAACGAGCATTCTTGGCACTGCGATACATAACAGCGCAATTCAATGGGCTACCAAATTTCACGCCTGGGGGAATAATCGGATTTGCAAGAAGACCGGCTTCCAGCGAAAGTCGAACGCATAGCGTGTGACCCTGATTAGAGGCAAGAGTAAGAGGCATGTTCAACTATTTTCCATAATATTGGGCTCCGCTCCATGGCTGAGAAGTGCAATCACTGTTCTGTCATCTCCGCGGGCGGCTGCCCAGTCCAGCGCCGTGCGGCCCATGGCATCCCTGACATCAATGTTGTCGGGATCGCGAAGGATGTCTGTCTCCAAGTCCAGGAGAGACAGTTTGAGAACGATTTATGGACGGGCGCAAAGTCTTGATCCTCTATAGACCCATTGTCTCTAGATATGCATCGAAGGACCGCTGTAACACCGGTACTCAGGCCCCCGCGAAGTAGTATATCACAAGCTTTATCAGCCGGACAGTCATCATTCGCAGAAATGGGTCTAAAACGTCAATTTGGCATATTAGGCCCTTCGACTAGTCTCTATTCGAAGGCAACTCTCTTATGGTTAGGATCCGAGCCAGCGGCAAAAAAATACGACGTGTCTCGTATTGTTGTCCGTAGAGAGCCCACTAATTCGAGGTTTTAGCGCCAACACCTGATGGACAATGACATTCCAAAATCTGCTCGTAGAGTAGAGAGTAATCGCGGGTGCCGTGCTGGAAGAGACTCTTGAGGCCTAGGAAGTCACCTTCCAAAGCGAATCTCCACGCATTGTGCGACTCATACCCTTCTCAGGGTAGTCAGTTCCCACTGAGGACCAATCTGGGACTGGTAACCAAGCTCGAGACGATAGATCTGAGACGAAAAAAAGCCCGACGGAAACCTTGGCGGAGATGTAAGGAGTTTGTGGTCTCTGGCACGGAGTGTTGAGCAGAGGGAACTCTTGGCATTGTGTATCGCATGTCCACATGACTAGTGGATTACACAATATTCTCAATACTCTTTTATCAACTGACAAAATAGCACATAAAAGTATCGAAAAGTGTGTAATTTATTGTTTGTTGGTGTTGGTTCCCAGCCTGCTTCCGGCCACCTCCACATCGTCTAGCCAACCACTCAAGTTGTAATGGTATAGGACCTGCTCCGGGGAGAGCTCTGGAATATTCAATTCAAGCATCCTACATATCATATCTGGATTCAAACATAAAATGCTCATTTAGCCTGATAATACCTTCCGCCTCGAGCCTACCTACCTTTACTAGGTCAGATATTGTTCTCTTTGTTTCACTCCGGAGACCTTGGTCCTCCAACACCCTGACATTTAACGATACTTGTCCGAAGGGCCTTGGTTCATCAGCATCGCCATTGTTTAAGGACTACGGTCCATAGTGAGCCAATATGTCGTCACATAGGAGCTTGGAACTTACTACATTCGGCCAGGTGACGCGAGATGAGCACTTTGCTTTTGACCCCGCTTACACTCCGCTAAACCATGGATCATATGGGGCATTTCCCACAAGCATACGAGACCATCAGCGGGCATTGCAAGACCGCATTGATGCGCAATCAGATCCTTGCATACGGTTCACGATTCCACATCTTCTACGCGAAGCCCGGATGGCGGCTGCACCGCTCCTAGGGGCTTCCGTGGACGACTTGGTATTTTTGCCCAACGCCACTACAGCGGTGAATACAGTATTGCGCAATTTGAGATTCGTTGAAGGCGACACTATACTGTATTTCAACACCGCTTATGGGGCCTGCGAAAAAACCATTAAATATGTGTGTGAGTCTACGCCAGCCCAATGTCGATGCATCGATGTGACTTTCCCAATCGACGACGCCCCGCTGATACAGCTGCTCCGCGACGCAATACTTGACTTGAAACAGGAAGGGCGGAAAGCAAAGATTGCCATGTTTGATACCGTCGTAACCTTTCCTGGGGTGCGCTTGCCTTGGGAGGGACTTGTGAAGGTCTGCCGGGATCTGGCAGTCTTGAGCCTCATCGACGGTGCTCATGGTATCGGTCACATCGATTTGGCACATCTAGCAAGCGTGGATCCCGACCTTTTCACCAGCAACTGTTACAAGTGAGTATTGTGTCGTGATAAAATATTCATTTTTGACGCATTCAATTGCTTAAACAGGTGGCTCTACACGCCCCGTGGATGCGCCATCTGCTATGTCCCTTCCCGCAACCACCACTTAATACGCTCTACGATACCCACTTCACACGGCTTCGAAGCCAATACGAAAGACGACATGGATGGCATGTCTAGCGCTGGACAAGGCCGTGGCCGTTTCGGTATTCTATTCGATTGGGCAGCCACAGTTGATCAGACACCATATCTCTGCGTTCCGGAGGCAATCAAGTTTCGTACCGACGTGTGCGGTGGCGAGAACAGAATCAGGGACTATTGCTTCAACCTCGCTCGCGACGGTGGACATCGACTTGCAAGTATTCTTGGTACGGAAGTTATGCAAAATTCACGGGGTACGCTAGGCCAGTGTTGTTTTACTAACGTGCGACTGCCTCTGCTCTTCCATACGGAGTCTCAAGGTGGCCTGGCCCATGCCGAAGGACCTGACGTTGTCAAATGGATAATGGATCGTTTGCTGTGTGAATTCAACACATGGATCCCTGGGAAATTCTATGCTGGAGCTATTTGGATGCGTCTCAGCGCTCAGACATATCTCGAGATCAAAGATTTCGAGTGGGCTGCAGGTATACTGCAGGGGCTGTGTGACCGAGTAGCACAGGGTGAGTGGCGTTCGCCGCTTGAGAAAGTTTCTTAAGTTGGTGTCCCTTTGCTCCTTAGTCAATTTAATTCTAGCGCACCAGCGTGTGCTTTCCACGTGACCCTTGTGGGCTGAGATATGTAACCGCGGGCAGCCGCGGCAGCTCGACCCGATGTAACCTTCTGGAACCGCAGTGGTTGTCGCTGTTTATGTAAGCTATTGCCCCAGGCTTGAGGTGCTCCATGATTTAGAGCACAAGTACATCTCCGTAGTACTCTCCGCTTGCACCTTCTTCTGATTGTTTGCATCTCACCACAAAATTTGGTAAAGCAATTACCCATCAAAGGCTTGACCCAGGCTGCGGTAAAGTTCACCAGATTCCATATCGCGCACTGACTATTGAGAAGGAGGTCGCGACTGCTTATAGTCAAATTGCTTGGGACATCCAGCCTCATACTCAACGCCATGCCGTCCTGGATAAATGTCGTGGCTAGCCTTATGTCTTTGCAGCTTGCGTATACCATCTACGCTGTGGTCACTAGACTTTTTCTCAGCCCATTGAGAGGTATTCCAGGTCCGAAGCTTGCTGCCTTAACGTCATGGTATGAATTCTACTTCGATGCAATTCAACAAGGCAAGTTTGTCTCGAAAATTAAAAAATTACATTCGCAATACGGTATGGCCGTTCTACCTCGTGTCAGTAATATCCTCTGACGCGTCTTCTACGCAGGTCCCATCGTGCGAATTACACCGTGGGAGGTGCATGTGAACGATGTTGAATTCCTGGATGATATCTACCCCGCCTCCTTCCGTCGACGGGAAAAGTATGCGTACCAAACTAGGACGCTACCTGTGCCACTTTCAGTGGGAGGAAGCCTACAGCATGACCTTCATCGGAAACGCCGCGAGGCATTGAATCCATTTTTCAGTAAGAAATCCGTACAGGGTCTTGGACCCATGATTTCTGGAAAAGTAGACCTGCTGTGCAAACGTTTTGACGATCATCTCAATTCGCGAATCCCCATCAGTCTATCTGATACCTATTTTGCTTTTTCAAATGAGTAGGTCGAGACCCTAGGATTTCCTTTAGCTCGCTTACCAGAGCCAGTGTCGTCTTGCAGTACAGCTTTGGACATGACAACAATCTACTGAGGGACCCAGTCAGAGCATCTACACTGCGAGCTCACCTGTCGGAACTTCTACTTGGGGTAAAGTTCAACCAACACTTTCCGTGGATAGTAGATATACTAGAGATGCTGCCCATGGTGCTGGCAAGGCATATCATGCCACCTGGAGTACTCGATATGAAAGAGTTCTCAACTGTAAGTTCCCACATCCGTCCTTCTATCATCATTTAACATTCTATAAGAAAATCAGCGAAGACATCGAGCGGGTGCTCCATGACCGTGACGATGCGAAGAGAGGCGGGAAACGCTCGATCTTTTACGAGTTGCGTGACAATCCTACTTTACCACCGTCTGAGAAAAGCTCGTTACGGCTCGAACACGAGGGGACTCTACTTGTCATGGCCGGTATAAAGCGCAATACTCTTCGCTGATATTTGGTTCTGACTGACACGGGCTCTAGGAACCGAGTCAACGGCAAAGTCTATGGCTATCACTCATTTCCATCTGATGTCGAATCCCGCAGTGATGGCTAAAGTCCGAGCCGAGCTTCGAACAGTGCCGGAGAATGCCTCCTGGACCGAGCTTGAACAATTGTCGTACCTTAGCGCCTGCATAGCTGAAGGAAACCGACTCTCGTTCGGGGTGACAGCAAGAGTCTGCCGTATCGCCCCCGACGAAGCACTCTATTATAAGGGATATACCATACCCCCCGGCACACCCGTGAGCATGGTGACCCTCTGCATTCACACGGACGAGCATATTTTCCCGAACCCCTGGACCTTCGATCCTGACAGGTGGCTCGGCTCCGAGGGTGTTGCACGACGCAAGTACCAGATGGCGTTCAACAAGGGCGGGCGCAATTGCATCGGGATAAACCTAGCGCATGCAGAACTGTTTCTGGTCATAGCCGCTGTGGCGCGGTATGAATTGCAACTTTTCGAGACAGATGGATCGGACGTGGAGTTTCGGCACGACTATCATGTTGCGTATCCGAAATTGGACAGTAAAGGGGTAAGGGCCATTGTGAAAGAAAAGGTAGCGATGGCTTAGGATGGGCGGCCTCTCTAGCTTCCAAATTTTGATGCCTCGAGCATTGAAGCTTCGCTGTAGTGATTGAAGGGCTCTTCTGCACCGCAATCAACAATTGTCAAAGTCCCTTCAGGAGTCGAGTCGTTTATGGTACTGTGATGGTACTCAATGAGGGACTTTGATCGAGAGGAGAACGCCGTAAATCGATATGACTTAATGATGAATATGTACAACATGAGGCATTTCTTCTACTAGATTTGCACCGCCTTCGAGCTAACTACCACGCTCTGAACCGCTGCTTCGGGATCGATAAAGTGAAAAACGCTTCGTCCTACAATGTTCAGACAAAGCTTAGACAGACAACAACGCAGGAGCCGGAAGAGCTGTTTTCTTACGCTGACTCAACTCCCTACGCCAATTTCTCGAAGAAACTCTTAGCTGCCAGCGCGAACGCATCCACCCCCGTCCTCATCGTCCGCTGGATTGTGGGTGTAAAGAACACGAAATAACTATACAAAAGCTCGTTAATCTTACCCGATCGCTCGGCCTGCTCCCACTCGGGATCCAAGCATCCGTACATGTAGTGTATCAGAAGAGCGCCGCAGGTGCTTGCCAGGATGGAAACGTCCTGGCGCGCGCTGAACGGATCGGTGTCGATCATGTTGTCTCAGCCAGCAACAAAGGTTTCTGGACCAGTATCCCCATAGTGCCATGGATATCCATATGGGGGCTCATATGTGCAGATCTCTTTTCATCACATAAATGCTTCCTCAATCGCCAACAGTGCACCTCCAGAGACCTGTTCGATCCAGTGTCCGCGGTTGTTGCTCGAAAGCTTTGATCCGTATCGAGGAATAGTACTCACACTCTAGAGCATAGCTCCCTCACGCACACTTGACTACTGCAGTAGTCGGATCATCTTCCTGAAACGATCTGTTTCAAAAAACAACAACGCAGACACTAGAACGACATGAGGAGGGGTCCATGTATCAAATTAGAAACCCACTCTTTGCGCTACTTACCTCGGAGGTGCAATCTGTGGCAGGGCAGACTAGCTCAAGTCCAAGTAAGAACAGCTCACAGAGGGATTCTGCCTTCCGAGACTGGATGCGTGAAAACATGTGGCGCAAGAGGCGTCCTTGTTATTGTGAAGTAAGCTCATTCGACAACATGCGCATACGCTCCTAGATATGCCTAATTAGCACCTCACCTCAGTCGCCCAAATTGTATTTCACTTTTCATACTAGACCATTTGTTTAGAAGCACGATCCTCATACAAACCTTCACATCTCCACGTCTAATCTGATATCACACTCCAAAATTGTTCGTAGCAAGAAGCGACTAGCTGAGACGTATTGAAGGCGGAATCTAGATTGTGTCAAGAGGCAAGAGGAGCCTCGAAGGTCGATTCCAATACCCTACCCTATCCGAACTGAATAAATCAACTTGGAACAATCATCTCAACTAGGCCTCAAACATTACGAGCGTAATGTCTCACGTGCCAAAAGCGTTACTGGAAGAAAGCTAGAAGGGAAAAACTACGAATAGTGCCAAAGAGAACGACTTGTCAGTGATAAAGAAATGCTTCATCAAAGAAGATATCATTTGTATAGGCAAAAAGCCGTCAACAAGGAGTTCAATACCCATGTGAGTTCTCCATCATTTTTGCGCTTTACGCGCTTCGAGCAGAGACTCAAGGGTGAGCATATGTCCTGGCCCAAAGGCTTTTGGAGAGCTTCGCACCTTTTGGTTCTTCAACATCTACTTTATGCCCCAGCTTCCGGTCATGTCTAGTCATCTAGCTGTTGCTCCAGGTGCCGCGGGTTGCCTAGAAGCTTTTTTCTAGAAGGATATATGACCCGGAAGGTTGTGTACTGATTCCAGCGCCCCAGTTGCCTGTGACGTGGCATGCTGCGGGCCGACTTCCTGTGGAGGCTGTTACTTAGATGCGTAAATATCTGGAAAAGGAAAGAGGTTTGATGGTCAAAGACTAGCTTTGTGAACACAAAGTGTTGCACGCAAGCATGAAAGAGAGGAGAGGCAGCAAAACCAAATGCGCAAAGTGATTGATCAAATAGTCCCATGTTCAGACTACCCTGCATGAACAATCTCATCCGCATGCATTTAGCGTAGAAAGCCGCGGAATCCTTGGCGCCGAATATACTTATATCGCGCTTCCCCCCTCCTTCCTCAAACACAGTAGCACAAAATTAATCTTACCCACACAGTTGACGAAACCAACATGGCTACCAAACAAACAACCTGTCAGATTCGAGTCCGATGGGGACCAGATGATGTCCCCGTCCAACCCGCCACACAACGCTTGAAAGACATCGAGGCGTCACCTGACATGACAGACGAACTCCGACAACGATGGGCCGCAGAAGTTGTTAATTCGTTCCTTCTAAGCCCGAACCCAACCAAAGATATCAGACCCTGGGACTTCCTCCTCAAGCAGGACGGTTCCGTCGAGGCACTCTCGTCGGAAAAGGGAGGTAGGGGCCCTTACCCTTCCCGTTTCCGCATTCCGCCCGACACCATCGTTGGCCTCGACGAGGAAGAACGGGTACAGCGAGCGGAGAAGTTCGCATTGGGCAGTCTGATCTACGAGGTCATGACCGCGAAGGAACCCTTTGAGGAGCTGAGCGACGACGAGGTGCAGCGGAATTTCAGCCGTGGCATCTTCCCAGACGATGTCTTTGAAATGACGATGGGCCCGTTCATCCTCGGGTGTTGGAGCCTGGAGTTCGAGAAGGAGTTGTTGAAACGCCGTAAGTTGATCCATCCACGCCGTGCCGACGATTTCTCAAAAACGTTCCCCAGTCCCCGGCGTGGTTGACCGATTCCGCGCCTACGTCCGGGCTCATCCCTACCGTTTCACCGCCCAGGTCGTAGGCGGAGTCATCACGATAGCTTCGGTCGTCGTGCTTCCTGTCCTCGGAGCGATCGGCTTCGGAGCAGGTGGTCCCGTCGCTGCTTCGGCGGCGGCGGCGTGGCAGTCGTCGGCCGGACTCGTGCAGGCGGGGAGCTTGTTCTCGTGGTGTCAGAGTGCGGCCATGGGCGGAGCGGCTGTTAATGGCATCATTGCTACGGGCGTTGCGGGTGGAGGGGTGACGTTGGCGGCTACGGGGGGAGCGGTTGCGGGTGGGCAAGTGGCGTTGACGCCGGAGATGATGAGGGAGATGTTCCGTGCTGTGTATCGGAACGGGGAGAGCGGGATGGAGTTGACAAAGGCTCGCGTTTGATTGCAGTCACCGGAGTCCCAGCAGCACTGGTATCAGTCGAGGGAAATGCACTTGACGAAATAGACATGGAAGACACCAAAAACTGTGGTTTTGAGGTAGAAGGATGACTACACGATAATCCTATCCGAACGATGACAGGCAGAGGCTAGATATCTATTGTGGGCTAGGTTAGTCCCGTGTTGGCTAGGTCCCTCGTCAACTGAAATGGTTTTAAGCAATAGCCATGTTTGAATTGTGCTCGAGCTTCTATCATCTAATCGAAGGCTTCTGTGATTTCCCGGCCTCCTTCGTTGGCAGCTCGCATCTCCTTCACCTATCTTTACCACCCATTGTTAACCAGCTTCCCTAACTCTGTGCGCTGTTTCTGCTCTCGAGCTCCTCACCGACTCTTTCTTCTCCTTCCCCTTCTCCTTCTCCGTTTCAGTTTCCGTCTTGGCTTTCTCCTTTTCCAATAATCTTTGCTTGGACCGCCCGAGGATTGCCTTTGTCCTTGAAGTAATCATCCTCACTAATGTCCTGTGACAGATTGCCTTTGAAACGAGCGTCCATTCTGGCAAATGCTAAGATATGTGCTTTCGTCAACGTGATAAAAGAGGATTCGCGGTCGTTTTCAGCCTCCGCAAGAGAAAGTGCTGTTTGAATTGCTAATTAGATGAATTAGCTCACAAGTTCGACCCAGTTGCAGATCTCCTTGACATTATTCACCAGTCCGTATCTTTCGGGCTCTCCAGCAGAGTTTCTGAAATTCGGGATCCTCGTTGAAGTTCTTCATACTCTGCTCGAGATCAACCTCGGAACGCTCACGCATCAGCGCCCTGCATTCGCATGCCCATATAATAGCTCGTTGTTCGTCATTCAGATCTTCGAGTTTAAGGCGAAATTGAATGCGGGAATCGAGTACCCTGTCCAGTTGTACGGCTAACGATGTTAGCGACGAAGAAACAACGCACAACACGTTACCCTCTTACAATGAGCTGTCGTCAGGAAGACCATGCTGCCGTACGGGTAAGCTGTGTTTCCACTAACATGGAGGTTTGTGAGACCCTACCCGCGATGACGATCCAAGGCGCAGAGGAAGACTATGGACTGTAAGCCTAGGTTCCAAACGAACTCCAGTGGGTATCTGACCAGCCACGATGGAGCCCCTCACAATATCTCCCGAATCTGAGAAATAGTGGCCAACTTCCTCTAATAAAAGCATGGCATTCCATCTTTCAGCTTGCTTTAAGTGATCCTGAAGTCTTGCTTCGATGACACTGGGCTCAGTCCCCAGATCAAGGGAAGAAAGGATGAGTAATGGACACTGAGAGTACTCCGCAACGTACCCTAATGACAATTAGTTTGATCCAACTGGCAATAAGTCTTCTCGTACTAGCCGTGGACTTCTTCCCACTTCCGGAAGGCCCTTGAAGTAGGACCATGGTCCGGGTGCTCTTCCTATCAAAATTACCCGAAGTGGAGGACCGACTCGATGCAGGCGCAGTCACTTCCTTATGCGTGTTACAGAGAACTTGAATGAGCTTCTTGTCCTCACTGGGCATCATCAACTCGTCTAGAACGCCTGGATCATACGTATGATGATTCACATCCGAGACCTTGACAGCCACTGCAACAAGTCAGACATGTAACGTGTTTAGGGCAGCACGGCCGTACTCTTCCCAGGGGGTCCTAGTAAAAAGCACGGGACAGACGGCGGGGCTAGTATGAGATACAGTGGCTTGAGGTCAGAATCTTCGTTAATCAGATATAGGCCGTGAGCACTTTCCGGTCCACCTTCAGACGGTCTTTGGCATTTTTGGTCGATAATTGCCTGTTATATCGCATTGTCAGTAGTCATGTGCAATGTAGCTGGCGGCGACTCCGAAAAAACACATGACGGTCTGCTTGCTGCTCCTTGCTTTTCCAGACTTTCAGATGCACATCCGGCCAAAACACTCGAAAATGATGCCAATAGTCGTATCAAAAGCGGGTTTCACGGTGATTCATGGGACGTACCTGAAGCCTGTTGGCGCCAAATACCACATGGTGCACACCGGAGCTATACTTCCACCAAAGTTTCCCACGAGCGAGCAAGTGGCTACGCTTTTTGTTCTCGTCAGGTAGGTACCCAGCTGGAATGTACCGTAGAGCACCAATTACTCTCTCGCCGCTAAACTGTGAGATGGTGAGATCGCAATATTTCTTTGTGAACCCTTTCCCATCATGATCAACGGACCATGCACGCAATGATAATTGACTAGAGGCATAGGGATACTGTTGCCCTGACTGGGTAGGCTCTTGCACGATAAAGGCTTGAAGCTCGCCGTCCTCGACGGTATAGACCGTGGTGTTTGGACGATAAAGCAGTCCCAGATCTGCAAATGAGATCACTTTACAACGCTTTTGCTGGATCTCGACGAGCTTGTGGCTGGTCAGCGCCTGATCATCGTCATTGATCGTAGCAACTGTTTCCCTTCGACGAAGCGTCATGAGAGCCATTCCGTCGTTTAAGGGCAGCGATCGTTCTGTTGCAAGACTTGCTGTGAGCAAAATCTTGACGAGCCTTGTCTGATTCTCTACCATGGCGTTGAGCTTCTGGACCACAAGTCCTCCTTTCTCGGTATCAATCTGGCTCAAAACATCGATGTTGTCGATGAGGATGAATACGCAAGCGGCCTTCACATCATCAAGGCAATTGAGCAACAGGTCCCAGAGAGCTTTCAAACCATTCATGGTTTCTCCAGTGAGGGCCGATCTCCTTCTTTGGTATACTTGAGGATGTTGCTCAAAAACCTGGAAGAGTAAGGCTTTGACCAGGAGGAAGTATCCTGTAGTACCACTTGAGGCGTAATCACTGCAATCATGGCGTAGAACAATCATAGTTTCATAGTCACACCCCCCAAGGACCAAGAGCGGCGCTTCAAACAATACACTGAAATCGTATCGACGTATGACACTATTTCCATCGATCCAAAGAGTCTGTGAGGATTCTGACTTAACCCAGGCCATGAAGCCGTCAACCTTCATCAAGGTCCTTTTCCTAGATCTGTATTCACGCATTTGAGGAGATTGTTCGATGGCCATTTCGCGACGCGACCTGTCAGCATTCAAGTCTCGAAGATCGGAAAAGAAATCGTCCCGCAAGGGTACTGAATCCGTCGAGTAGCTGGTGGATGCAGTTTTTATCAAAATGTCTTTAAGATACCGAATTAGCACATCGTATTACAGATTTTCCGGCGACAATTCGTACCTTCCGAAGCAGATTCTTTAGTGTCAATAGTCCGATCTTGTTCGGGCTCCTGTACACTCTCATCTACACGCTGTTGAAGTAGACTAGCTGACTGACGAACGTCCTCTTCTTTATTGAATCGAATGAGACTGACTTTCACGAATTGTCCCAATATGTTCTCCAGATTTGTGAGTTTAGCATTTTGTTCCGCCTGTAAGGCAATGGTTTTTTGGATGTTTTGGCAATTCACTTTAGCTAATTCAAGACTGACGTGGCTTTCAAGTAGGCCATGATATTGTGCAATATCTTTGATGCTCAAGAACGTTTGATCGATCTCATCCACGAGACCTTGCAACTCCAGATGCCATGGTTTGCTAAGTGTTCGCCACACTGTCTCTACTCAAGAGCTAGGATTAGTGGAGTTATGTAACTCTATACTAGGAGCTGGAGGCACTTACTGAATTTATTCAGTCTGTAATATTTCACGGCTTTCGCCAAGAAACGAGCGAACAACTCATAGGCTTTAGCAACCTTAGTGATAAGATTCGCTTTTGGCATATAGACAGTCAAATGATCTATTGTCTCGAATTTCGACTTGATCAAATCCATGTGTTCTTTAACCTTCTGTTTGAGTTCTTCATGGTTGATTTGGACAACAAGGATGATCTTTATGGCACCCCAAGCTAACGCCACATACTCAGGCGCTGCCGAAACCAGCAGATCGATGATTTTCGAATATTCGTAGGTCACCTCGCAAAATTTGCGACAGCAAGCTTCTACCTTCTTTTGGAACTTCTGACGCCGAGACCGCTTCTCTTCGGCCGTAGTCTCTGGATATCTTGCAGCTTGCTCCGCTTGTGCGTTTTTCAATGTTTCGTACATCTCATTGCGTCCAGTCTCAAGAGCGTTCTTCTCTGCCGGATTGGCATTTGCCAGGAACTCTGAAACACGGCGTTCGAGCTTGGCCCTGGACTCTTGAACAACCTCCCTAGTTCTTCCCTTAGCCACTGGAGCAGATCCCAAGGAAAAGGACTGTTTACTGATTGGCGATATGGTCCGCCCATGCTTTCTCGTCCCAGGTATTTAGAAATGATTCTGTTGCCATATCTTGAACGTGAGACCCAGGGGAGACTGGTGCAGTGGTGTCCGTCAAAACGTAATTCCTAAGCGAGCGTTACCATTGTGAATTCACTATGGCTCTCCTTTACGAATGAGTGCAGCGTGGGCGAAGACTCTTATAGTTGAAGTGATAACTGTAGCCTTGCTGACAAGGCTGACCCCATCCCACCAATGATATGCACTCGGGGCATAGCCTGCATACATTATGCATGTATGGACCCCACGCATGACCAGGCTGATTTGTGGCTGACATGGATGCTACCGAGATTTTCAGGGTGTAGAAGCTGGGCGGTTTAATCATGGTGTTGTCTTGGTCTGGGCTGGGCGATAGACGCACATTGCCGCAATGCCGAGGGACGAGGCAAAGTGTGGGGGCACGATCTGTTCCTTCTTGCAGAACCCTTGGCGGAAGCTCCAAGTTGACAGCCCCCATCTCGTTTTTTTCTTGGCCGGGGGTAAGAAACTGGTAAAATCGTAGATTTTAGTCATCACCGTTGAAAATGTCACCATTTTCCACTCAGGTCTACATACATACTCTGAGCGCGAGACGGCATTAAAAAAGCATTCGATTCAAAACGAACCGGTGCCCCAAATGTGAAACTATCTCCAAGACTCCTACTCAAAGCCCATTCATTGCCACATCCACCCATCCATCCATCCATCCATCCATGAAGACAGATCTATAACATCAACGACACGATCACAGCCGAAACGATCCCATCTCCCATACGGATCCTCCTCATCCTCCACGGAAACTCCTCAACTTGACCCCGTGATAACGTCCACTCCATCATAGACGATTCCGTTAACTTACAGAGGGCGTTCAACTGCATCTCCTCATTCCCCACCCGAGGAACGTGGCCGCACGAGGTTGCACGAGGGGGGTCTCTTTACGTTCTTGCCTTTTCTCCACATTTCGGATCTAGGCTTTCGGGTTTTAAGAAATGAGGGGTGTGGAGTCCGAGGCGGGCTCGACGCGTGAGGGATGTTTGGGAGGAGGCAGTTTTTGTTTCGATGCACGTGGACTTAGTTCGATGCTGTATTTGGACTGGACGTAGCTATCAGGTTGAGTGAGGGATACCAGTCCTACACTGGCTTCGATGGCTAGATGGGCGTTTCTGCGCGTAAGGAAATTTTACAACGACCTTCTTCCTCTTTTCCTGCCTCTTTTCCCCCAGGCCACTTCCCACACCGTCATCGGCAGCCTCCCCTTAGCATTCACGGGTGAAGTTCACTCGACGCCCGTTACAGACGCTGCGGCGTCCCGTTCTCATACCCAGCGTGGTCATTCTTCGTCAATTCGTACGTATCGCCCTCCAAGCCTTTCTCCACGTGCTCCATCGGCGCGCGTCCCCCGCAGCAGAAGACAACCTTGGTCATATACCAGCACCCCTTCAAAATATCCCTGATATCCAAGACCTCGAGGAAAGCCCCGCCGACGCTACGGCACCGGGGCATGGATCCCATCAGGTTGAGATAGGGCTCCGCGGTGAAAGTCCAGAGGAAGACGACCGAGATGATGAACATCTCGCAGCAGGTCATGAAGGCGGGCGTGCCGACCGTGAAGTCGAGCACGGACACGTGCAAAGTGCGGTGGAAGGCGCCGTAGGAGGCGAGGCCGACGAAGACGGGGGTCTGCGTCAGGGTGACGCCCACGATGCCCTTGAAGGAGATGAGCTTGGCGCGGGTCCTGGTGCCCTTGAGGTCGGCCGCCACGCGCCGGGCGAAGGTGATGACGCTCGTGATGCAGATGCTGGTGGAGAGGGACTCGACGACGGTGATGGCGAGGGAGGCTTTGCCGAGTTGGTACGCGAGCGGGCACATGGTGGCCGAGAGGATCCATTCGAGGAGGTTGACGACCAGTTTTACCGGGAGGACCTGGAAGACACCGACCCAGAGGACCTTGCTTTTGTCAGCTTCGGCACGTTAAGACTTGGAGGTGGAATTGACAGACTCGGAACCATCGGAGACTGCCCTTGTCATGTTTGGGCAAGCCGCGCTTGCCGCTGAAACGGCTTTGGTGGAGACGTTGAAGGTTGTGGAAATGATGTTCTCGTTGGGAGTCGTGAGGTGAGACGTAGAGGACTAAGAGGTAGAACATTGCGACGAGGGCGAAGCATTCGTAAAGCTCGGGGAAAGGCAGCAGGATCCATGAGCGTTGGTAGAACCAGATGGAGAAGAAGTTGAAGAAGGCGAATACCGGTGGAAAAAGGACGACTCGAACGATTCTGTGGACATGGGTTTTTAGCCTACCCGTTACGCGAACCGTGGACACCGGACGTACTGTTTCTGCTCATGCGGTTTCACCCAATTCGAGAGGTGGACGGTGACCAGGGATACGGTGAAGATGAGGCATAGAACGGTGGTCACAGCGGAGACGATGAGGATTATGCCGTGATAGGTGTAGCCAGACGAGTATGGCTCGGCAGCGACTGGATCTTTCATCAGTCATGGCCCTTGGGATCACTCCTATGATAGCAACGTACTGAAAAAGGGTAGAAGTCGACATTTTATCTCAGCATACCCCACGACGTCTGTAATGTTGGCTCCTGCGAAGTTGTTGCTCAACGACCCGAACACCGCCGACATGATGGATCTTCGAGAAGTGTACGATCGAGCAGTTTATCTGATAATCTTCTAGTCCACAGCTGCAGGACTTTCAGCAGGTAAGAACACGGAGCGAGGAACCGAAGAGGAGAGGGTTGTGGAGAGGAAGCAATGAAGCATGGGGAAGAAGAGCGGTATATGTACTGCTGATGCATATTCACAGCCCCGCGCAAAGATTTTCAAGTCCAACTCGACAAATAGCTGGTTACAGACTTGTCCTCGAAGACTCTTGTCATCGTCTCGGTATATTTAATCCAGTATGGCTAGCCATGCGAGTTTCTCTATGTTGTCCAGATTTGTGCTAATCCCAATATGGCTAGCCATCCGACATTGTTCGCATGGCGAGCCCGCCTTGAGGCTGAGCCGCCGGACCTTGGAGTTGGGGAAATTTCTTTACTGTAGTAGCCGTTTTCCAACGAAGAGCGTTTCCACTCGTGTGCTCCGATCGCATTTTCAGGTTTTTTCCTTCTTCCATACGAATGAGACGTTTTGAGTGAAATCAATGCCTGAAACGCTAGAACGAGGCGCTCGCAGCAAAGCAAGCGAATGATAATCGATCATTGGCCAGGCGAGCTTCCTGAGTATCTGCGAGTTACTGTAAGGTGCTAAGATCCCGATTCTGGTGGTGTAAAAGTAAAGTGTGTTGCCAACTCGCCAGCCGAAGGAATAACGAGCATCATGTAGCCCAGGAAGTTCGACCTCTGGATCATGTAGGATATCAACTCACCATCAACACCACCCCCTCCACGCACAAAAAACGCCCATCGCCATGCCCGACTCCCAAAGCCCCTTTCCTCTCAAAACGGAACATCCATATCCTCGACCCGCTCCTCCTCTTTCCCCTCCTCATCCCCCTCCTTTTCCCCCTCCACACACCCCTTCACAAACCCCACCACAGCATCCAACCACGGCTTCTGACTCGGCACGAAATGCCCCCCAGGATGCACCACCACCCTCCCCTCCCAACCCTCGCACGCACCCACCAACTGCATCCCCCTCGCCTCCTCCACCACAACATCCACCCGACCCAGCACGCTCAGCACCGGCGTCCTCACCCTCGGCTCGTAAAACGCCGCGTACAGGGCCCCGGGCGCCCGGAACCCGCTGTAGCACACCGCGAACCGCAGCGGTCCCTGCACGAAGCCGTCGCCCACGTCGCCGAGGAAACTCGCCGGGTACGGCATGCCCCCCGGCGCGGCGTCGAAGGCATCTTTCCGCCCCCGCCCTTCGAGCAAACTCGCCACCATCGCGGCGGCGGCGGCGCCTTGGCTGAACCCGACCACGCCGTCGAAAGGGCCCTCGGCGCGTATGCACTCCGCCACTTGACGCAGCCCGTCCTCGATACCCTCGTACACCACCTCCGTCGTCCCGTCGTCGTCGTTCGCGACGCGGTCTTTCCGCCGCCACCACCCGTACGCTTCCGGCGCGTCGTCGTGGACGGAAGCGTCGCGCCCGGGTATGTCGGCGGGCGCGAGGCGGTGCGGGGCGGGCACGTAGGCGAGGTGCAGGGCGGGGTACGGTTTCGAGAGGGCTTTGGCCAAAGCGCGGGTTTTGGCGCGGAAGAGGGAGGGGGATTGCGTGTAGCCGTGGAGCATGAGGATTTTGAGGGGCGCGGGGTGTGAGGGGGCGGTGGAGGTGGGGGGTGCGGAGGCCATGGTCGTGAAGGTTGGGGGACGCGGCTTAAGGTGAAGAGATGGCGGCCTGGTGTAGGGACGTCTGGAAGAGACAGAACGCCTCACCGCCCTCATGTAAGCACCAAAAAAATTTCCCAGCGCAGGTGCTTCGAGGTGGGGAAGGATCCTCGGATAGAGTAGGTACCTACAAGTAATTATTGAGACGTGGGCAGAACCATCTCCGCCCCACCCCGCCAAGAAACGCCCGATTCGGTTATAAGTATATCGTACCTACGAAGTTGCCCGCAAACAAACCCCCCCTCCCCTTATCCAAGACGAGGTTGGATCGTTACATATCTGCTACACTGTGCATCGAAAGAGATAAGAGGGTAGTAGTACTGGTTGTCATGCCGATACCTACCTTAGTCGCCTCCCCTTCCTTTCCAGTCTCTCTATATCTCGTATATGTATCCAACCTTAAGAAGTGGGCATTCTCTACTCTGCTCTACGTTTTTGCTAGGGATTCTCCTGGGTCCGGACCATCGGATCAATAGCCGTGGGCTGTAGTTACTGTCGAATTAGTTATTTATTGAGGCGTGAAGACGGCGTTAGGGGCGGTCTACCTACACTTTGATGACGTGACGGTATTTGTTGTCTAGTTAGGTAGGTAGCGATGGGAGTGGGAGTGGGAGTGGGACTTTCTGGCTGGGAATTTGATGCCTGCGGGGTGGCTGGTGTGATATAACCAACCGATTGACCAACCAACCAATCCACGCCCGTTATTTCATCGACCATATTCCCCTCATTGCCCGTCCCGACCATGGATGCTAGTAGAATCGAAGTCTGTGCGCTTTCTATACACTTTTTTCCCTGAGGTACCCGTAAAAGACTTACCCCCTATTCTACTCTACTCTACTCTACTCTAAAAAGCAGTGTTGGCCTACCTATGCGACGCGAGCACTGAAGACCGAACGAGTCAGCTGTAAAAGAGACCCGGCACTGATCATCGCAGTGCACTACGTACTACTTATCACACCCAAGGGGGAATTCGTTCAGATGTGATAAATAGGATAGAGGATCGCTAGATCTATAGATTGTGAATAGGTAAAAGGGAGAGAGGATCCGTGCTGCACGCTAGCTATCATTCCGAAACAACAACGACAGGATCGCGCTGTGGTATCATACTAAAGAACTTGTAAAATGCAGAGAATTCGACATGCAGTCAGGGCCCCGGGTGGAAAGGTTAATTCAGCATGACGCTCGTCCGGGATGCATCTCCCTCACTTCCCCTTTTTTGACTCTTGTTCCTCATTGTAGGGATGCTTGATGGTCAAACACCATATGTCGAGGTAGTCGCAAATAGTAGTGATAACGTCATGCTTTGCAGAAAACCGGATCAGCGTTACGAAAAATCGTAGTTTTTGCACGCGCGGGATGAAAAACTTACGACGAAGCTGCCATAGACGCCGAAACCCAGGCCCATGAGCATGAAGACGAACGCGATCTGGTACGTCCCGAAGCCCAGGGCGCTCGGCCAGAGTCCTAATGTCGGGCCCAGCGAGTCGACGACTGCGAGGCCGAGGGGGAACGTGAGGACGTTGTGCATGGGGAACTCGGGGTCCTTGGTCAGATGGGCCACGATCATTCGGCCGACCGAGTATGCGTTGATCAAGCCGGCGTAGAAGACGAAGGGGATCAGGTGGTGGTTCAGGATGACAGGCTGGAGGTAGAGGTACACGGCGACATGAGCGGAAGCGATGAAGAAGGGAGCTAGTCCATAGAGCGGCTTCGTGGCAGACTGTTTCCGTTCGCGCTGTACGTCCATGACATGCAAAATGCTATGCAGTATCAGCACAGATCGGCCGGTAAAATTCGAACGACCCACCTTTGCACAGTGTTCGCGACCAGCACCAGACCTCCGTATACCATGTACCATTGATTCCAGGGCATCTCGTAAATGTAGTCAGGGATGATCCCATGTTTCGCAACGCCTACGGTTTCAAGCAAGGATTGTTGCCAGAAACTGCCTCCTCCTTTTATAGCCGTAACCGCATACACAATACAAAGTGTCAAGATGCCTTCGACCGGTCCAGAAACGATGCCCAATGTGAGGGTTTGTGTGTAGTATTCGTCCCACGTTTGTATGTAGAAAGTGAGCGTTGCTAGGGACAATCAGAGAAGAACACGGGTCCATTTGTGGGGGAGAAAAACTTACAGCCAAATAGGGTCAAAACGGTAGACCAGCTCTGGCCCAGGTTCATAGCGGCCGCAAACAAAAGTACTTCTAGCACCGTGTTGCATGCGTCCACACCTACCCCGCAACATCAGCCCCGACCAACCTTTTAAGTCTTCCATCAAACTTGCCGTGATCGAACAACTCCCCCAGAGGTCCACTTTGATGTGTTCTCCGCCTAAGATTCCAAAAATTAGCAAATCTCGCGGAGCCCTGTCGCCGAGCATCTCTACATACGCTTGTGTACCGTCCACCGCGTCAAAGGTCTGGTACAGGAAAAGCCCGACGGACCAGGATGCGTACACCCAGGGGGGCATATCCTGATCGAGGGACGGGTTGTACCACAGCAAGGTGAGGAAGTTGATGACGACAAAGCTGAAGCCGGACAGGGTGATCTGAAGCAAAAAGGGGAAAACCCCCCTCCCCAATCAGTGAAAACGTTTACACAAAAGGGCAACTTTTCTTGCAAGACTCACGGCGTTGGGTCTAGGGAAGGAAGGTCAGCTGGTATGGTTCGTTACATTCCGAGGGAAAAAAAAGGGGGGGAACCCAAAGGATTTGGAGCAAACTTACGCCATGGACATGGGGAAGCACTTGATCACGACGTTGTTGTAGAAAGGCTTGAGCACGTACTTCGACGTCAGGGAGTGGTCGACCCCGGCGTACTTGTAGTGGTGCAGGCCGTCCAGCTTCTTCTGGCGAATGTAGACCATCTTTGCCTTACGTGTGGAATGATATTGCCCTGAACGGCCAGAGCAAAGTGTTCAAAAGACCTTGGGGAGAGCGCAACAGGAAACAATTAATTCTGCGCGCGTAGGATTCAATTAATTCAAGGTTGACGCGACGCCAAGGATTTTCCTGCGGAGTGACGTCCGGCCGTTTTTGGGATCCCCGTTTCATTGATTTGGGTGGTGGATATTATGTATGGGTAGAGTACCGCTGAGCATAAACAACGCCTGTAGCTATGCATTTTGATAGATCTCATGATTCAGGAAACGCCATTGACGAGCCCTTGCCTGCCTCTCCCGTCCCCCTCGTCCGGAACAAGACTCCAATCCTTCACGCCCCCCTTCCAATCCGCTATCCGCCCTTCCTTCACATCAACCAGCACAACACGGACCTCCTCCCCTTCAATATAGCAGCTCGCGCCCCCGTCCCCCTCCGCCTGCGCATGCGGCGTCGAGCCGAAGAACCCTCGCTCCTCCCGGGCCTGGTCCCCAAAGGTGTTGTTGTCGAGGTGCTTCTCCTTGCACCACGTCTCCTCCTCGCTGCCCCGCGCCACCATCCGCGCTTCGCCGTTGATGGTCGCGCTGATGCTGCTCAGCGCGCTCGTGTTGATGTTCAGCAGCAGGCTGGCCAGGCTCGAGCGCGTCGCTTGGGGCGGCGGGGACCCGTCCCGCGTGGGGTCCGGGTTCCGGGTCGGGGGGCGGTGCGAGACCCAGTCGTGGACGAGCAGGGAGACGCGGGGGTTGTTGAGCAGGTTCAGGGTCTTTTTCGAAGACGGGTTCGTGGTCATTATGATGACGGGGTTGGGGTTGAAGGGCGTGGAGGGGAGGTAGGTGTAGTTCATGAGGGAGATGTGGGGGAACATGGCGTCGCATGTTGCGAGGTGCAGCTGTAGCACATTATTAGATTTTCATGGAGGGTGTAGAGCAGGGCGCATACGAATCTGGCGTTCTTAAGACATGCCTCGACCTCGGAGGGTAAAGACGAGAACACTTGCGGATGCGTAGCCGTTGCCGATGCCTCCCAGTTTAGAGGGGACTGTTGAAGTTCTGTCATGGCTATGCTCTATTGATGCTGTGGAATCCAACTTGTAGCATCGTCGTCGACAGGAAACTGGATTTAATGACGTCTATGAAGCTTGATAAGATGTTGAAGTACAGAAGTACATATTGCGCTAGTAATCACTAGCGCATTTCATATGGCTTTTCTTGGGTAGAATATCAACCTTGTCATCAGCTTGGCCATGGAAATTACATGCAAATGGACATTGACCGCTTTGTGAATGCGAGCGATTAATGTACAATTAGATAATAAATTAAGTCAATGAGTCCCTCAAAAAAGCAAATCCACGGTCCAGATTATCACCACTGGCGATAGCTTCACCTTCCTGGCTTCCAACGCCATAGAACGCTCCATCGAAGCATCATGTACTTATTAGAATACCGATGGAATGGATATCATCGCGGCAATGGACCTTCCCTCCCTTGATTCTCTTCGGACTTTCCCCCGGTTTCCTCATGGACCATCCCCAACACGCTCCTGATCTATGTGCCGCGGACAAATGATGACCGATCACCATCGACATCATTAGCACCGTTCACTCCCGTCTCCTTGTCGATGAAGCTACCGCGGCTCCTTGTGCTCTTCTGCCTTCTTCCGAAACGCCCTCTTCCTGAACTTTTCCTTCCACTTGAACTAGACGTCGCGCCGCCCACGCAAAGGAAGACCATAGCGAGGAAGAGGCAAGCAACAGCGGCCCACATGAAACCGAAATTGTACTTGCCAAGCGTTGCGGTTGTGCCGGCGGATTTGAATGCGTTGCGGCCTTGCACGAATGCAGCACTATGCAGTGTAAGCTCATGAACCAGGAGACTGTGGTAGATATTACTCACGTCATTAAGGCAGCAGCAATAGCCTGGAAGAAGAGGCCGACGGAGCAGAGAGCGCTGGTCAGGAAGCTGCCGACGCGGCTGCACAAGGCAAGGAGACCAAGAACGAGCGCGCAAGCGGAGAAGAAGAGGGCGATGAACTCGAAGGCGAACATGAAGCGCGTTTCAAGATAGTACATGTTCGAGCTGTTGCACGGATCATCAGTACCTTCGCAATCGATCGAATTCCAGAAATCGCCTACTGCTTGACGAGGGAAGCCGGCACCCCTGTGGTAGTACCAAAGTTCTTCTGGGGATCGAATGCATATGCTGGGTGTACGTGTGGGCACGCATTGCGGCCATTGGTATCACCGCATGTATTCCAGAAGGTCCACCTGGAGGTAGCGGGAGCGCCTGGGATGGCGGAGGTGTCGGCTTGGAGGAAGTAGAATTGATTGGTTGGATTCTTGTCAACAGCACCACCAATTACGACGAGAAGCATCAGCAGAAGAGCTCCGGCGATGAGGACGAGAGAAACGATGGCGAGGGGCGCTCCTAGAATTGGCATTCATCAGTGCTGGCGGTCTTGTGCGCTGGGATGAAAAGGAGCTCACTCGGCGACATGTTGGCGAATGTTTACGGAGGGTTATCCTGCCCTTTTGATTGTTAGTAGACAAGCATTGAGGGTGGGGTGGGAAGTATTGAACGACGCGCCAACGTACCTATGACCAGCGCAGAGCAAATGAAGAGATGGGTGGAAGTGATGAGAGAATGAGGGCGGAAGATTGAGGCCGTGTTGTCACTTGGTCAACGTGGTTAGCTGTGGCTGACGTAGTTGCTAGTGCCAACAGCCAAAGTTTGATTCGGTCACGCTGACAGGATTCACGCATTCTAGAGGCGTGGCAATGCAATTTCCCTGAATTGCTACCCAATGCTTCCGGCCTAGCCGCTCCACCACGCTCCTTTTTCATGCCAGTCAGGCTGTGCGCATTTTACGTCACGCATAATTCTTCTTCTTCTTCCTCTTCTTCTTCAGATCCCACATTTGGCGACAACGAGGTTTCCATTGGTTTGTGTCCCTCAGAGTAGAAAGTAGAAGTTTTCTCGTACTTCAAGTCCCTCCAAGATATGCAATCATAAATGAAATATTGTTGCGATTCGGATTCCGGAAAAACGGATTCGCCCTGAACAGACACAGTTTAGCGCTTTTTTCCCCAGCTTCTTTTATCATTTTCCCCATTTTCCGAAGAGAAAAAGAAGCTGCTAGGTATGCACGGTGCACGGAAAGCGGTGTTACCCGTCAACGCTCGGAGCCTCTTCAACCACACCTCCCTTGGCTCTTACAGCTTCCTCATTCGGTCACCAGCGGCTCACCAAGGGTATTCCGAGTATCCAGTGCTAGGAAAAAGCCATCATGTCTGCGGCAGTCTGGCCACCAATTTCCCATGATCAATTGATTAAAGAGGAAGAGGATTCACTGGTACTGCAAGACCAGCAAAGTCTTCAAAAAAAAACCCCCCGTAGAATATGGACTGACGCATTGGTAGGCTGCCGAGCTTGAATGGCTTCTCAACCTGTTGCAAGACAGTCTCGCATCTCTGAAAAGTGGACTGCAAGAATGTGTCGCTTTATTAGCCCCCCAAGAACCTGGCTCCACCCTTGCCCTATCATCATTGCGCTCCGAAAGTGTCAAAGGTTTCGTGACTAGGATTGGCACCCGTATTATCAAAGGAGTATGTTCTTATCTCCTCTTTCCGCTGGAGCACTGTCGGGTTTTTATATCATGCTTACCGCAGTCCCTGCGTGCCTCTGCCTGGAGAAGATTTATGCGCAATCTAGTTGTTGCTTTTGATCCCCTTTCCATCCCAACCACTCGGCTTATGCACAGTGTAGGACATCAATCTCCGTTTGACAACTTTGCCCTCTCCACGATCTCCTCCATCCTACCCGGTCCACTTGCAAAATCCCCTCCCACTCCCGCAGTTGACTGCCCTACTTACTCTTTTGAACCAAGCCCTTGACATCATAGACATCAGCAGGTGGACTGGCGATCCGCATAATGGGGCTTTCATATCTGGCCAGCTACGCTTACTAGCTGACACCATCGAGGAGGCACAGCAAACGCTCAAGGGTGGTGAAGACGTAGTAGGGGGAAAGTGGTGGGAAGATGCTATGACTGAAGATGTATGTCATTTCGCTTCTCTCATTTCGCCTTGCATTTAACAAAGGCAATTCGCTTCTTGTACCCTTGAACTTCAATGGTTTCCATGCAATGCCATTACAGCTCCTTCCTCAAGATTTGTTTTACTTACCATTCCATTTAATCAAGACGTTCTCGCCCCCGTTCCCCTCAAACCTGTCTCTCCATCTCTCCATCGTCGACGCCGCCCTTGTCCTGCACGTCCGCACTCTCGCTGCTCCATTCACACCAGACTCATCTATCACCGGTCTCTCCATTCGCACTCGGCTCGGCCTAGGTCCCCGGCCACCTGTCCATGACGAGCTCGATCAAGTCTTTCGTTACCGGGGCGAGGAGGTGAGTGTGAAAGAGAAAGTGAGGGTGGAAAGTCCGGATCCGAGTCTGATGGCCGTAATGGCCAAATTGAGCGCGTTGGGGCATGCGGTAGGAGGGTGGAGGCTTAGAGTTGGAGTGGTCATGGGGGAAGACCTGGAAGGAGACGCATGAGGGAGAAGAATTTGACTGTTTAGGGCTAGTGCTTCAGGGTTTTAATGAGTCCGAAAAGGCGGGGATTCACCGCCTTGGAATCAAATGACGACCTGAGGTACTGCTCTGCTCATCTCAGTACGCCTCGCGAAGACTGGAGTCAGGAAAATCCTAGGTGGGCGCTATTCATGCGTGGTGAAAAGGAGACACTACGCATGATCGATCGTCGATTATCTAACTTGAAAGAATACACATCTCGTCTTCTTCTTCATAATTTCGAGTCTCCAATCGCACATCCTGTGGCTCTGTAACAGAAAGGGTCCTCAATCGCGCAAGAGGGAGCCTCAAAGGAATCCCAAGTCCTACTGCGGCGGCCCCATTCCCAAGGTACCGTCACCTTCCCAACGACTGGGTTTATTTCGCTTCATTTCAAGAGCAGCATCCGTCTTACCTCTTGTGCTGAAGCTCTCTGTTCTGTGCTTGGGCTCGGGATTCGATCCACAGCAGGTTAGAGCGGGGTCTTTGAGTCGAACTGATGCGTTAGGTACCACGCCTTGCATACACATTCTCTGCATCATTATGGCATTCCATGCGCAGTGGGTAGCCCCCAACACGCACCCAGCATTCGCCGCCTCTACAACAAACCCGCTATCCACACCGAAGCTGCTGGACATTCATACGCTGAGAGATATCACCCCAGGTGTCCTGTGGAGCGTCAGAAACATGTCTGTTCGAAGGGAATGTACGCGGACTGTCATCCTCGAGCCAGGGGTCGCTTCTGTGGTTTCTCCAGCGGGGTCAGGGGAGCTGGGCCAATGTGGTCGTTTCTAGGCTGTATTTCGGCGAAGAGCGAAGAGCTAGCCATGAATCGTCGCTAGGTCATCGTGACGGACATGGAGGGGCTTGTGTATGTTTGTGTGGACTTGGGGCCTCTGGTCGCGGTTTCGTCCCTGCCGCTGGGGGTCAGATTGGTGGTGGAATGATGGGGAAAGGGAGGTCTGGGTGTAGCTGAATCCTAACGCAAGAAGGCTCTTTTTTTCTTCTTTCTTTTTTTTTTTTTTTTGGCTGTCTACACCGTTTGGTCCATGCTGATTACTAGATTTCTTCAACTATTGCCACCATATCTCCCCCCCCCCTTTTTTTTTTCCGGGTAGGAGAAGTAGGTATCCCCACCAACCGTCCCCCATTCCCCAGGCCACGCTTTCGGATGGAATTCCCCCCTTCCGAATCCCCGCAGCGGTCTCTATACGTACATACCTACATGGCTTTCTGCCGGACATCCCTCTTACATCATCCCCTCCCACGTAATGACCCCGAAACAAAAATAGGCCTGCGGAAATGCGTGCTCGCAACTGTTCTGCAAGCACGCAAGCGAGCGTGCGTTCGTCTCCAGCGGGTCCCTTGACCTGGCCTGACCTAGGGTATGGGCTGGGTTTGATTTATTATGGGTCCCGTTCTTTTGGCTTTTTGGCTTTGTGTTTGGGTGGTTTGCGTACGGAGGGTATCATTATGGAGTGGTCGGAGCGTACGGAGCGTACGAAGACTGCGCATTTGCGGCAGCTGTGAGTGCTCGTGGGTGGGTTTCTGATCTGATCTTGGTGGGGGAGGTGGGAGGTGGGAGGGGATGTGTGGGAAATGTGTGGTTGTGAGGGGGGTGGGAAACTGTTAAGTTGGTCTGCGAAAAATGAGAAGTGAGGTACAACGGTTTCAGAATGGATGATTGTATCGCGACTCAGGTCGTAGATTTGCGCTGCGGCATGCGAAATTTGGGTGGTTTTTGCTTCGCGCTTGAGCTCTCTGGGCGGGAGGTTTGATCTATGCCCATCCTGTTCGCATCCCCTTTCCGTGTTCATTCCCATCCCCATTGCCATTCCCATCCCCTCACCATCCCCGTATTCAGTACCCCGTTCGTTCGGCTCATATCTCCCATTTCTACCCGCGATCTCCTGCCTCCTCCGAAAGGGAAACTATCACGCTTGTGCCGCTATGGCCTGTGTTGCTATGGCCCGTGTCCCTATGGCCTGTGTTGCAGACCGTGATATGCACAGAACTGTTCATGAGGGCGGGGCCCGGCTTGGGAAGGGTGTTATCCTTAAGCATGGAGGTTTCTCTAAGCGTGGAGGAATCTCCAAGAAGGTCAGGGGGAAAGGTGAGGTGGGTGGCGTGTTGGTGTGGGGAAGGTGCTTGGTGTGCTTGGTGGGTTGGTGGGTTGGTGGGTTGGGGATGACTCCGTGATGGAGATTGAGAGGGAGATTGGGAGGGAGATTGGAAGGGAGATTGGAAGGGCGGGAGATCGTGTTTGGCGTTGTGACTGGTGCTTGGCTAGCTGGGTGGGTTGGGTTGGAGTACGGGTTGAGGGTAGGGGATGGGGGTATGGATTGAGGGTATGGATTGAGGGTATGGATTGAGGGTAGGGGATAGGGGTAGGAGATGGGATGGGATGGGATGGGATGGCTGGTTTGGAATTGGATAATGGGGTTTTGTGAAGGTGAAAAGGTGAAAAGATGAGAGGGTGAGAGGGTGAGAGGGTGAGAGGGTGAGAGGGTGAGAGGGTGAGAGGGTGAGAGGGTGAGAGGGTGAGAGGGTGAGAGGGTGAGAAGATGAGAGGGTGAGAGGGTGGAGGGGGGGTTGATGAGAGGGGGGTTGGCAATGGGGAGAAGAGAAGAGAATGAGGAGGGGGGGAGGGGGTAGGGGCTTGGTTGTGGGGTGAGATACGGCGTTGGGTTTTGGGGTTTGGGTTCTTGATATGCTGGCGAAATGGTTGAATCATTTCTCTAGAGTCCCGAGTATCGTTTATCCTGAAGAAGTTACACGCGCTGCCTCCCTACTAGACACTATCAGTGTCATGTAATGCTTCTCCAACCTGAACGCCCCGCCCAATGCTATCACCACCCTTTCTCCTTCCCCGTCAAATGGCCGCGTTCTTCCCAAGCTCGCGGTTCATTTCGCCGTCCGCCAGAGCCGTTTGGTTCTTGCGCGCCCGCTTCTTAATGACGTTCTCGATGAAGGCTTCGCCGGCCTTGTACGAGCTGCGAACCAAGGGTCCACTGGCGCAGTACAGGAAGCCCATGTCCAGCGCCCGCTGGCGCCAGGTCTCGAAGACGGCCGGCGTCACGTAGGTGTGCACGGGCATGTGCCGTTTCGTGGGGCGCATGTACTGCCCGAACGTCACGACGTCGACGTCGACTTCCCTCAGTTCTCGGAGCGTCTCCCAGAGCTGCTCTTCGGTTTCGCCCAGGCCGAGCATGATGCTTGTTTTCGTGATGAGCCCTTCCTTGGCCACTTTGGCGTGTTTCAAGACGCTTAGGCTCTGCTTGAACTTCGCCCTTCGATCCCGGACCATGGGTGTTAGTTCCTCGACCGTCTCTACATTGTGCGCGTAGACGTCCAACCCGCTCCTGGCGACTTTGGCCACCATCTCCAGATCCCCGGCATAATCGCCTGTCAAGGCCTCCACCAGCATGGTGGGAGCCTTGCTTTTGATCTTCATGATCGTCTCGGCGAAGTGACGAGCGCCTCCGTCGGCTAGATCATCCCGGTCAACGGATGTAAGCACCACATACCCCAGCCCCCACCGCCGTAGCGCCTCGGCGGTATGCTCCGGCTCATGGGGATCCAACGGCGGAGGCGCTTTGCTCGTTTTCACGCTGCAGAATCTACACCCCCTCGTGCACGTGTCGCCCATCAGCATGATCGTCGCGGTGGCAGCGCTCTTGTCCGATCCGCCCCAGCAATCACTGATGTTCGGACATCGAGCTTCTTCACAGACCGTGTGCAGGTTCAGGCCTCGGAGATCGCGCTTGATGGACTTGTAGTTTTCGTTGTTGGGGATGGGCGTTTGGAGCCAGGACGGGAGGCGGGTGATTTCTTTCTGTTTGCCGGCGGGGCCGACGAAGGCGGTTCGGATTTCGGGTGCGTCGTTCTCGGGTGCGGGAGATGTGAAGTCGGAAAAGGATGGCCCGGCATTGAGGCGGTCACGGAAGATGGTAGGAGAGCGACGAGTCGTTGAAGTGGGGGAGGCGGTGGGTTCGGTGGGTTCGGCGACTGCGGTGGCAAAGTTGCGGGTGGAGGGTTTTGAGGAACGTACAGGATGTAAAGGCGCAGCGTAGAGACAACGGATTCGTGTCGCTTTGGAAGCCATATCAAAAACAGCGTTTTAGGAAGACGGAGTGAAGAATCTGTGTATTTCTCGTTGAGTGAGGCAAAAGGCCGATATCTAATCGAAAGATCGCCGCTAGCCAAATACAGTCAACTTCGAATAAGGTACTGATTCACGCCCAAAACCTCACATCTGGAAAGCCTAAGCACGTCCGCCTTTGAAGCGTAGCGTGCAAATGTCTCTAATAAGACAGCGCTTCTGCCACTCTTGCTCGTCCCAGCTGCTTTCAATCTTCACAAATGGATTCTCATCAACTGCTAGACTGCCTAAGGATGGGGCAAAACCTTGGAGTCAATACAGGTTGCGGAGAATCTTGCCCTCCCAGACTCGAGCCTTCAGCGCCACGCGAAAATTCCGAGCCGCAGTTGAACCTGATGATGCTCCCGAGAATGGACTTCCGAGAACGCCAGCGCAGATGGAATCAATAGTACGTCAGGCACGCGAGACATTCGGAGAGACGTTGCCGAAGGACTTCCTCTCATCGGAAGAGTACACAGTCTACGAGAGGCTTTACGGTCCGCCATCTGCGACTACGCTTCCTGAAGATTTCGATCTGCTTCGAGGCGTGGAGGAAGAGGAGGAAGGGTTACCTGAAAATGTGCTCATGAGAGAAAATGCTGAGGGCGAATTTGAAGAGGTCGTCTACGCGGAGGATAAGGAGTCATTGGACCAAGACGAACTGATGGACGAAGACGCAGAGCAAATGCCATCGGAAACAGAAGCGGATTTTCAGGCGCGGATGGCAGTATTCCGAGATATAGCTGCGGCGAATGCTTCACAAGCAAGGAAAAACGCGGAGAGCTCTCAAGACTCAAATTCTGTAGAGTCAGCCTATGATTCATTTTCGTCTGAGGAGGAGTTGCCAGTCGAGAATGAAGATGCCGAAGACTATGAACCGGAAGATGAGGCATATGAGAGTGGTGACTCGCTGAGAACACACCCGTTGACAATCGCTGGGCGGTTTAGCACGTCACCAGCTACGATACAGTTACCAAAGGATACCGTTATCGATCCAATCACAGCTCTGCTCGCAGATGCCTCGAATAAGCAACTGTCTGAAGTTGCCCACAGAACCTTTGGCGGGCCGGGGTTACCGAACTCGACGGCTACGATAGTCAGGGCAAATCTCAAGCAGCAACCGATCGCGTTGGAGGCATCTCAATCTAACATGGGTGAGATGGAAGGCAATGCCTACATCGCTGCAATCATGCCGGGAGCATATGCTACTGTAATGAGCACATTGGTAGAGATTCGCAAACGATTAGGATCCGAGTGGCTACGCCAGCTCATGAAGCAAAAGGGTGGCCCTCGCATTCTGGATGCTGGGGCAGGAGGTGCCGGCATTCTTGCATGGCGAGAGATCCTGCGTGCGGAGTGGCAACTTCTCCATGCCGATGGAGTGCGACCCAATAAGCCTCCGCCGTATGGCAAGTCTACTGTCGTTACTGGTTCATCTGCACTACGAAACCGGGCCAGCCACTTGCTGGAGGACACGACGTTCATCCCTCGTCTTCCAGACTATGATCCGTCACGCGATCATCCGTCACTTGAAAACAAGAATCCTCAAGCCAGGAAACAATACGACGTCATCTTGGCGCCTCATACTCTTTGGATACTGAAAGAAGACTATATGCGAAAGAATCAAATTCAAAACTTCTGGTCTTTGCTGGATCCGAAAGGCGGTGTCCTCGTCCTCATCGAGAAAGGAGTACCAAGGGGTTTTGAGCTCATTGCAGGCGCGAGGGAAACGCTGTTGAAACATCATATAGCATCACCAGGCGATGAAGATGTGGAAGTGCCCATTGAAGCTGCTTCTCGGAATCGTTTCGGAGCCAAGGAAAAGGGCATGATCATTGCTCCGTGTACAAACCATGGAAAATGCCCAATGTATATCACGGCTGGGCGGAGTCAAGGCAGAAAAGATTACTGCCATTTCTCGCAACGCTACATCCGTCCACACTATCTGCAACGCATCCTTGGCTCGCGGGACAAGAACCACGAAGATATTTCGTTTAGCTACGTCGCTTTCCAGCGTGGCATTGACCAACGGGAGGCGGACAATGTTATGCAAGGCCAGGCAGCCGCAGATGCTGCTTTTGCAGGGTTTGAGGATACGGAAAAGTTCCAAAGTACCAGACGCTCGCCGGACGGCATTGGTTCTGGTTTGGCAAACGTCAGTACCCTCAGCTTGCCTCGGGCGATACTTCCGCCTATCAAGAGCCGCGGTCACATTATCCTCGATCTCTGCACTCCTGCAGGTAAGGTGGAGCGGTGGACTGTTCCGAAGTCCTTCAGCAAACAAGCCTATCGGGATGCACGAAAGTCCAAGTGGGGAGACCTGTGGGCTCTTGGTGCCAAGACCAGGGTCCAGCGAAACATTCGCGTCGGTTTAAATAAGGTCAAGACAGCGCGAAAAGACATACTGGATGACGCCGAGGAGACAGACGACATACGGGATTTTCAAGCGCCTAATCTCGACTCTAGCACGTCTAGGAAAAGATCAAAAAAGACGAAGCCGTCGCGAAATACAGTCGAAGCCAACTACTGAAAATGTTTTGGGTGAATGCACGAAGCTGCCGCTGAAAACCCTAAAGGTGGCGAAATGCATCTGCGAGCGGGTCTGTCCTTTCAGAATTGAATGATGGCCATTTTGCCTCATGTCGGACCATGAAGCCACGGGCGAGCGCTGCCTAACCGCGTGCTTGATCTGGGCGTGATCAGACCTCCGACGTTGAGCCTTCGGAACGGTAGGTCTATTGATTGGTAGTATTGCACCCGATGAAACATCCTTTCAGCCTATGACAAACAATGCATGTTTTATGTACAGTACATCATTTCGGCTCTTTCACATTGCGTGCTCTCTGTTGGCTTAGAGCCTACAACGTTATCAAACGGTTGGATCGCAGCATGAAAGCTTTTCTATTGGGGACTGGCTCCGAAATTATTGCAATTCAGAGTCGGAAGGTTGGAGAAGTATCTCACAAGACCGCCTGCATTTATAAGAACCTTCTATCTTCTTCGTTCTCGTCTCCATGCAAATCAGAATACAAGCCTTCCGTTACTCTCCAACAGTATCAGAACAAATTTGCCATCGAATATTACCGGCGTCCCAGCCATCTTACACTTCTAGTCCTTGCTTCTCATGACCACATTTTTCTAGAGACACCATCGTAGCCGACCAAAAGAGGCAAGAACAGTCATCATGTCTAACAAACCAACATATGACCGCTGGGGAAATCTCAAAAAACCGGAACCGCCCCCCCAAACTGTCGCTCCTCCCAACAGCGGATGGTTGGGTCAAGGTAACACGTACGGAAACCCCTATAACCTTCCTCATTTGGTATGGAGAATGAACAGATCTGATTACGCTATCCAGTGGCTTGCCTCCTGTTCGTCCTCAACCTCCCTATGGACCTTCCAGGTCCGACTACCCACCTCCGCCCTCATTCCACATGGAACTGCCACCACCGTCACCGCCATCAATGCCCACCACTGGCGGCTTTGGATTCTCAACCAGCATCCGATTCGGGCCCCCAGCCAGCGGATCCCAATCCCTGCCGCCTGGCCATTCCACCCGACCCTCCAGCGGTGGACCACCCCCTTTCCGTCACGCACCCACCCCGACATCATCACGAGCGCCCCCGCCACCGATCCACCCCATCCCACAATCCGAGGCCGAGAAGCGCTACGCCTCCCCCGCCTTCTCGCGGCCCGTCTGCAACACCTGCCGCGGCAACTCCGTCACCGTCCGCGAAGGCACCACCAACTTCTGCGAGACGGACTTCCAGGACGCGCTGCGGCGCAGGGGCAAGGCGGAGTCGTCCAAGGCTAGCAGGCCGACGTGCAGGATCTGCGATGGCAACTGCATCAGTGTGAAGGAAGGGGACAATATCTACTGCGAGGACTGCTGGCAGGAGGCGTTAAGGAAGAGGGGCGTTAGGGACGAAGAGAGGCATTAAGTGGAAGGACAGAGGGGCGTTAGGGGGTGGATCGGAGCGAGGGGGGGATTGCGATGCGGTGAACGGGATTTTATAGAGCGGGATGGGAGTCATTCGATGGGGGGCTTTTAGCGAGGTGTTTGTTCGGTAGTCTCTGCTGCTTTGCAATGGATGAGTTTAACGGCTGGTTTTCCGCGAGGTTTTGTCTGGGGAAGGGGAAAGCGTGGTGTTTGGTATGTTGGCTTCGTCTGTAAGGTATCTGCTATGGATCCGGGCAGTCTTCTTTGAACTGATGACTCCCTCCATCCCTCTCCCTCTCTCCCTCTCCTCGTCCCTGCCTTACCCACACACTCTCTCCCTCGTCCACTCTCTCCCTCTCCCTCTCTTCCCCTCTCTCCGGCCCCTCTCTCCGACCCCTTTTTTCTCACCCTCCTCAACCCTCCCTTCCCGCCCTCCCGTGCCTCTCTCGTTTGTCGCCTTCATAACCCCCCTCCCCGCCCCCTAACCCCTGCCCAAATGTCCCCTTATCCCACACCACCCCCTTCTCTCCACTCAAACATCAATCGCAAGCATCCCCATAAATCAAAATCGCCTTCTTCAAGACCACAAACCCAAACCTCGTAAACCGAACCTCGCAAATCCCAACCTCGCAAACATAATCTCGCATAACCGACCTCGCAAGACCTCGACGTAACCGTAGGCGCAACTGTAACCGTAATCGTCATCGACAGCTCCAGATCCATTGAACTCACGTCACCCTTAGTCTCTGGCAGCGAAATCATGCAATGCGCGGGCATAGGCGCTGTGGTGTTGTAGTGTAATGCGTGATGAGGTTTTGGTGGTGGTGATGAGGATGGGGATAGGGATGGGGATGAGAGGGGGATTGGGTCGGTATGGCTGACGTCTAGAGAATTCTGAGTGTTGAGGTGGAGCGAGTGAGATGGCTTAAGGTGAGAGATCTTGGTGAGGTAGATGGTTGGGACATTGTGAGATTAGATCCGAAATAGGTAGGGTTGCATTGATTTGGTTCATGTGTAGAAACATTTGTGCTCCCATTTTGGAGGTGGTACGAGTGGGCCGATGGGGCATTCGCATGAGCAACAGAGGCACCTATTGGTGTGAGTAGGTAGACTCTGAACCTTCGTCCAACGATCAAGAAAACAAAACAAGCCTCCTTCCCCACTTCACATCCCCTTCAGCAGCCTCCTCACCAGCCTCCCCTGCTCCTCCACCCCCAACCCCTCCCGATCCGTCTCCTGCAGCGCCCGCCCCACCAGCACCGTCTCCCTCACCCCCTCACTCCGCACCCACACCCTCCCGTTCCTCCCCACCGCGACCTCGAACCCCACCTTCTCCGCCAAGCCCTCCAGCACCACGACGCCGCCGCCGCCTTCCTCCCGCTGCTGCTTCGTCGCCAGCAGCAGCCGCCGCGCCATGCCCAGGCTCACGTCGAACACCATCCCGCCCTTGAGCTCGCCCATGCCGTCCGCCTTGCCCGTCGACGGGTTGCAGCAGGCGATCTCCGGCTCCGTGTGCCGCTTCGAGGCCGTGAGCACGCGCGCGTAGATTAGGCTGCCCGGGGCGAGCTGCGGGCGGGTCTTCTTGGTCGCGCCTTCGAAGGCGAGGTGCGGGAGTTGGGCAAGGGCTGTGTGGGGCGTGATGGTGCAGTGGTACCAGTCGGTGGAGGAGTGGTGGACTGTGGCTAGGATCAGGTCATTGGGTTGCGGTATGTACTGCGTGGTTGGAAGCGACAATGTTAGCCTTTGCCGGGTCGGCGACAAGCAGGCGGAGTGGGAAGTGGGTTTGAGGAGGGAGAAAGTTGTACCCTACCGCTGTTGTTTTCGACCCATATTGCGTTCTTCTTGTGGTCGATGCATAGCGAGCCGGCGAGGACGGAGGTTATCGTCGATGGAGGGGTGTGGCGGAGGCCCGGGCCAAGTTTGAGCGCGTGGGATGGGTTGGAGGGGATTGGGAGTGTGTCGGAGGAGATGACCTCGCCGGGCAATACGAGTATTTGTGTGGCCATTGACCGTAGGGTTTGCCTGTCAGTAGAGAAGCATCTTGGTTTTGAGTAAGGTACTCCCGTGGGCTGGCCATCGGGCAGTATACGCTAATTCCGGGCCCTATCCGATAACCGCCGAGGCGAAGACAACAAACTTCCATTGTTGCTTATTCTCTAGTCTCAGAAATGAGGAAGAACCACGATTGAAACGACGCTTCCAGATCTCTCTCTGCTATGGATATTGACTAAGGTAACCTTTAAATTCGACGACACCATTGGACCAGCGCCAACAGGAATCGAACCTGTTATGACTTAAATACCACCCAACAACGGTTTCTTAATGGTTATATAAACAGTGGTAAGGCCGATGAACGCCGAGAAGCAACAAATTTATTTCTCCGTTCTGATACCCCTCATTTGCATGGCTCAATGCATTGAGCACCTTTTCGCTCACTCTACCTTTGTCTAATCCTATTTTCTACTGTGCGTGCCCTGATCCTGCTTCTCCAGAAATAAGTAAGGGAGCTAAATGAAATAGGCCGCCTTATCAGAGTGAGAAGAGTACCTGTCGTGCTAAGACCATTAGCGTTTTTAAACGATTCCGCAGCCTTGAAAGATCAATCTTCTACCCTTTACTATCAAGCACGGTGGTCAAACACTAACCTTCCGGTCTTGTTGGCGATGGTAGGTGGCCAATAGCCTTCTAGTGGATCCTCGTCCCTTGTAATCGAGTAAGGAATAATGGGCTCAAGGACTCAGACCCCCTATATCAACGCAATCAAGGACTTTTGCTCTAGATACCCTGACTTGTACAAACTCAGCTATTACCTACAACGACGTGTCCCTTATCCAAGTAGAGCAGCTGTCTTGCAGTTTGGGTCTAGCAGAAGCAGTGGAGTTGAAAGATTCGACTTCGGAGATGTCAACGACCTGGAGACGTATTTTTCTCATACCGCAGGAAGTGCTTGTAAGCACCGACTGTACCTGATGGAAGATCTTTCGAGGCCTTTCATAGAGGCTTTTGGTGCGCACTTCTGGATGGACCCTTTTCTGTTCGCGGCGCATGAGAATTTTACCCATTGGACCGCATCAACTTTCAGTTATGCACTACCACGGAGGCTGTCACCGTCAGCGAACAGTGATCCACTGTTCACTCTAAGATACTACGAGGTTGTAAGAGCCAAGAAGGGCGACATCCGGCCGGTGAATCTCAGGACAGCGTCTAACGTCAATCGGAAGGTTGAACCTGGTGGCTATAATTTCGAAAAGAACGAAGACTCTGGTGTTTATGTCATTCGTAGGAACGCGTCATTCTGGTCACGTGTCCGGAAAGATGGAGGTTGGGATGGTTAGTAAAGATACCTTTCCCTCCCCTTTGCTTGGATCAAATTGAAGATCAACATTCTCACGACTGGCTGCAGCGCTTATTCTGGTCGACCCTCCAGTTGGGAACTCGGTAGTTGATGGCAACAATCAAACCCACCATTAGCCGAATTGGCTTTATGGGCATGGGTGGCTATGAGCGCTATATTTCTCAAGAAGATTGTAGTATCGAATTGGAACGTCATGCTGGAATTTGTCTGGGCAAAGCTTAGCGAATTTGAGAGAGCTCTAGGGAATCCTGAAGTAAGGGGAATCGGGGGCCAGCAGGAGCCTCTGCACCAGCTTGCAAAGATCTTGACAGATGTTAGCCTCTTTCGAAGGCGGCTATTATGGTACCTTGACGAGGTTGAATCGAGTTTGCGGAGTGAGGGTATTGACATCAACAAGGAGAGTGATGACGAAGGCAAAGAGCTTCTATCAGTCCTTAAAAGGCTTCAAGGATTCAAGGAGAAGGTGGAATCATTAACATCGATAGTGACAGGCATGTTGAGCGTCCGTCAAGCAGATGAGTCCCAAAAGCAAGCCAAATTAGTGTCAAGGCTCACGTTCGTCGCTCTCGTATTCATTCCTCTTTCATTTACGGCGAGCATCTTCAGCATGGGCGCAGACTTTCTCCCTGGCAGCTCTCATTTCTGGGTTTACTTTGCAGCGGCGGTGCCTATGACCTTCGTCATTCTTGCTCTTGCCTGGTTGTTGCGAGGACAAACGTGGATATAGATATCGTAACCACCAACCATGTCTCCCCTTACAAGCCTGAAATGCTTCCGTGGCAGCGTACTACGTCAATATCGACGCGCCAATGTGTATGTATACTCCTTTTTGCAGAACCTCTTGCGGAGGTTCCGAAAGGCCTCGGAAGAATTTTGTTTGTTGGCCGGGGTGAAAAAGTCGGCAAAATATCAAAGATCCTCTTACATATCGGACATAACCCCTGGATTTATAGCCAGGATGTGTGAGACTGGAAAGGGTCTTTGCCAAGCAGATTGCCCGCCCCTTCTATTGAAAAAGTTCTTGTCACGATGCGTGGCCTATCATTGTCGATGAGATTTTCAAGCGTCCCATTGTCTAATGGCCGCCTATGAAAACGGGCATAGGGGTAGCCCGACGTGCATAGACGCTGTACAATAGAGTAGTATGCCGAACCTGGGATGCGCATTGACCCGGGTACAGGGTCTACTCTAAGGCCGAAGAGGATATTTTAATCGATGTAGGGGTCACATTAGATAGAGTACTTGTTTATACCTTGGGTAGAACATAGAGCCTAGAAGCTTCACACTTCGGGGGGAAGGTCGGCAGCGGGAGAGCTTACGGCCAGCAGCTATCACACTCACATGGGGAGCTAGCAACAAGGCTGCAAGACGGAATTTAAGGGGGCTGCACCAACCCGATGTGAGAAGATCCTGTATGCGGAAACACAGATTAGGAAGCAACGCCTGTACTAATAGGAGAAAACTACTGCTCTCTTCTGCGGACAGCTATTTTCTATTTTGGCTTGGAAGTTGATACGCTATATCTAGGGTCGCGTTTACGCTTGGGTCTGGAGGAAGGGTGCCCCGCCTCAATAGTAGGTAGTCTTCGGCTTTGGTTCGACGCTAAGTAACAGCGAGTCTTACGGAGACCACTCTTACGTTCATGGAGCATTGTAGGAGGCCATAGCGAGAGGCTATGGCGCCAACACGTGTCAGAGTTTGCCTAGTGCTTTCCATGCATTCCATGCATATTCCGTCATTGTTGCATTCATGCAGCTAGCCACTCCATGTCCCCATTGGCCATAAATTTGGCTGATGGCCCCATAGCTAGATTCAATATGCACTTTCTATCACGACTGCTGTGCCCCGCCGGAAACACGAATCATTTCGCATCATCCGTCCATTCAGTGACTCGGTGTATAGTCGCTCATCTGTCCCCCTTCGATAGAGTTATCCCAAACCTAAAACAACACCATCATCCCGACCTAGACAAACTAGCCAACACTCCGTCAATGCTCTCCAACCGAGTCGACCCTAAACCCATCCATAGGAACGACGACGACGACGACGACGACGACGACACTACCGACACAATCATCACACCCCCCGAAACCGTCGCCACCGACCTCCTGGACGACCACGACCCATTGGCCNACCTAAAACAACACCATCATCCCGACCTAGACAAACTAGCCAACACTCCGTCAATGCTCTCCAACCGAGTCGACCCTAAACCCATCCATAGGAACGACGACGACGACGACGACGACGACACTACCGACACAATCATCACACCCCCCGAAACCGTCGCCACCGACCTCCTGGACGACCACGACCCATTGGCCGGCGCCGGAGCTCACCCCAACTTGGTCCCCTGGCCCGACTCCACCTACATCATCCGCTCCGTCCCTTCCGGGCACGTGCTCACGTTACACGATGGGCAGATCGCGCTGAGCCCTCCGGGCGGTCCTGGCTCCATCCACTGGGCGTGCGTGGAAACCAAAGGCTGGCTCGGCTTCCGGAACACCGTCTCCGGTAAACTCCTGGGCCACGATAAGGAGGGGAGACTGTGCTGCTTGGCCGACCGGCATCTCGGGTGGGAGCGCTTCTGCGTTAGGATGAGGCCGCAGGGTGGCTGCGTCATGCTCATGACGCATTGGGAGGGGATTTGGCACGTGGGGATCAAGGTGGAGCGAGGCGTGGGGAAGCTGGCGAAGATTGGAGAGGGGGGGGCTGGTGGGATGACTTGGGAGTTTGTGAGGGTTTAGGGTTCTAGGTGAACGCTCGAGCTGTCGAATGGTTGTACTTCGTCAGGGTTTTCGACATACGGAGAGTTCTATTTCATTAACCGATGTGAGGATTCGGTGTAACGAACTCCCTCGGGACTGTAACCTTATGAGAGACAGCTCACCTCAGTTTGTGGAGGATCTTGTATGGCGTATTACCCTGGCACGTATGCCTCCGGTGAACGGAGGAACCTCGTGTAGCGTACTCGTTGTGAAATATGCTCGCTTAGCAAAGGTAGAGATCCTTCTTCAGGATTCAATGGAAAACCTCCTTCCGAAATCTCGTCTTCTTTTCTCCTCCTCGGTCACGAAGTCTTGCTGATGATAAGGACCATGTTGTAGGACCATCCATTTCAAATGTCCGGTAGTGAGTGGCACCAAACAGACTACCATGCGTCTATGTAAGATCGTAATGAGGGATAGCTGAGGGGGGAGCACGTAAGACTCCTTCCTCTTGACCATCACTGTTTTTCTATCGAGAGGCTAAGTTGTAGACTTCAATTGAGGCTAGGCGGCCTCAGAAGAGAGGGGGCAGAGGCGAGGCCGAGACAGTAGTGGTACTATGAATCCCATATAATCGTACCTAAACGGAATTGATATTTTGTAAAAATACTACAATTGCCGAGGTTTCTAAAGAGGCTAGATCGTAATTAATTATAGCTCGATTACATTACAGTGTCGTTAGCATCTAAAAAATCGTCATCTTCTAAATTCGCAGTGATATTATTTACAGAGCTTAGTTTGTACTCTGACATGGAATCGAACCACAGTCACTTCCCCGAGCAAGAGAGCTCATCTAGGCAGACCAGTGATCTGCTGCGAGCGTATCGTTCGGTCTACGAGCAATTGCCTCTGAACCAATCACAGACGCGGGTTCTCCGTCTACATCATCGGCTCTCAAGCAGATCCGCAAGCGTCTTGGGGAAGTCCTTCTTTGGGTGGATGCCATCTGTACGCGTTTGGGCGACACAGATTGATGCTCGGTTTCTGATCTCTCGAGCAGCTATCAACCAGATAGACATCCCAGAACGTAATCAGCAGATTCTACTCATGAGAAGTATATATTCCAAAGCCGAGCGAGTTATCGGCTGGCTTGGACAAGATGAGAATGGCGGCGGCCAAGCTCTCAAGACCCTTGGAAATCTTCTCGGAAACACAATACGGTATCCTGAGGATCTCGAGTGGGTTCGAAATATACCAGAGCTCCTTAGGATGGACAAAACATTCACTACGGACGGTGGCATGAAATATCAATCTAATGACATGCTAGAAGAAATGGTGCTTTTGCTCAAGCGCCCTTTTTGGGCAAGAATCTGGATAATCCAAGAATTGGTGCTTCCTTTAAAAGTGAGACTACTGTGTGGCGAGGATTTCACTGATATGCCTGAGACAGAGTCATTCAGCAAGACCGTTAACAAGCTGAGCACATTACCTTCTAACCGTCCCGAATCTGTGCCACTTCCTATACTCATGAGATTGACTGAATGTTTCTCCAGGCTCCGTTTGGTAGTAGAGCTCCGGTCTCGGCATCTGCATCGCGAGCGTCAAGCCAATCGCACTTGGAACGGGACATCTGGGTTCATACATGCACGCCCATTGCTGGAATTCCACAAAACATCAGATCCCCGAGACCACGTTTACGGACTTTTGGGCTTGATCGACTTGGACATCGTACCAGATTACGGTGAAGATGTGACAGTTGCTGACGTCTACCTTGAAGTGGCTCGGCATTGCCTCAACATAGAGCCTATAGACATCCTATCACTTGCAGGCACAAGGATCGGGTCAGACTCTTTGGCATATCTTGACTTGCCTTCTTGGGTGCCAGATTGGAGATTGCCACCTCCGGCAACGACCCGGCTTCAAAGATATCCCCAATCTCATGCATTCCCGTCCAAGGGCGGGCTCAAAATGCAGGTCATCGACCATGGACGGCTGCGAGGGTCTGCAGTCGTGTGGGACACGGTCTCCAGAACGGAGCAAAAATCTGGCTGGGACTTGAAAGAGTGGGACTTGGCCGAAAATATTGATATTGAGAAGCCTGGCGATTGGGCTTACCCGTCCGGCATCACCCGCTTCCAAGCCATCGTTATACTCTGGCTTGGAGGATACGATGTATCAAAAGCAAGCAACTTTGAACTACAGCTGGATGGGGAGTCGTTCAGGTCCTACGAATTCATCCTCTTCGCCATTCTTGCTAAACCGTGGGCCAATAAACACGGTCTGCAGGGGAAAGTCAAGCTGAAAAATCTTATAGTCGGACGGAACGTGTCAACGCCAGTACCCACTCCTCATCGGGATTCCTACGTAGCACGATCCAGGCAGTTGCGATACGGCATGAGGTGTTTCCATACCGAACGAGGATACATCGGCTTGGGGCCTTTGACCACAGAGGTTGGAGACCTCGTTTGCGTCCTGAAAGGGCACAGGTCTCCTGTTCTCCTTCGGAGACGGCGCTCGCGCTATCTGTTTGTCGGCGATTGCGACGTGGTAGGGATTATGAATGGGGAAGTTTTGGAAGCGATCAAGCGCGGTGAAGCAGAAATAACCGAGATTGAAATCACGTGAATGGGTCCTCCTAATTTGGACTGTGGAAGATTTGGTAGATTTGTTACTTTGTACGTGTCAGGAACAGCATCCTAACACTAGGACGCGTGAACCCTTGCTCCTACGCTGTACGCTTGAGACAGCACTACATGGTGTTCCTTGAACGAGATGGTGCTTGAAGGAAGACAGATCGCTTAATCCGCTGTGCCAGTAAAGCGCACTTTGAAGCGAGACTCGAACACCCCATACAATTCCCTCGGTATCGGTACCAATGTCTCTGGGAGATCGAGCCGTGTCAGTCCGCTTCGAGGATCTGCCACTGCCCACCCTCCGCCTCGAGCCGCACATTCCGACGTTTTGCCCGGTCCTCCATCGACAACGGGTGCGTCATGCCACCAACGTCTTTCCGCGTTTAGGAGCTCAGACTTCTATATGGACTGCCAACAGTGAAGACTTTCAGGCGGGGATCTTGCCCCGCCGGCTGAGGTGGATTGTCAAGAGGAGGAAAATCAACGACAAGACCAACGTGGCGATGGGGACGATCATCCAAGCCCACTGTATCTGGATGTATACCTCGAAGGAGCTGGATGTTCCGGATGCTGTGGCGGGCAGGTCTGAGGTGGTGCGTAGCCTGGGAAAGCCATTAGCGTCGACAGGTGGGACGATGGAATGTCAGGAAGTGCGTACGCATTCGTCATGCTGAGGGCAAGGATGTCGAGCAGTTTTGATAGGCCTTGGATGCCGGCATGGTCATTGTAGATGCTCGCCGCGATCATTCTCACGTTGTCCAGTTCAGTGGTGTTCCCCCCACCATCGGGCGTCGAAGCTGCGGATCTCATTGATGCGGTACCGGTAAATACCTGATAGGCGAGGAAATCGTTGAACGACACGACGTTTAGTTGACTCATCCAAAAGAGAACAGATTGACCGAACAGAGAGCTCCACAGGAACGTCTTCGATAATTAGAACAGCTCAGGTTTACTTACGACAGCAACTCTTTGAGGTCAATCGGGTGAAAAGCATAATATAAATGGATTGGTAGGGCTGAGAGACCACAACTGTCGTTGAAGGGAAATGCAGTTGATGGGAATGAACGCAAAGGCGTCTGCGCTGGTTTGTGACTGCCTAACAGTGAGATATCATGAAAACAAACGAGGTGAATCTGCACCTGCAGAAAGAATAACCAAGCAGCTCAGTAACAGTTTTCCACTCCGCTTACTACCTTTTTAGTCAAATACTACGAGTAAAACCCATCAAGATGATAGCCTGACAATCTTGGGTGCTGGAAAATTTTCTCGTAGGGCTACCATTCAGCAGAAAATCAACTGCCTCGACAACGGTCTTATGTTTCGCTGGCTTGGAAGAGCACCATGGGGACCCTGCGCTTGTCTCGATGACATTGTCGCCGTGTAAAGCCAAGATAGGTGTGGTTGCGTGGCTATTGTAGTCCTCCTACGTCAGTGACTATCTCCTTGCAAAATAGAATATGATTATCTACGAAGAGAGGAAGCTTCCTGCAGGAGGCCCACGTACTCTAGGCTATGTATGACTTAACTGCTGGAGACTTCGGCTGCTCCTTCCAACTGTCGCCGCCCCCCCTCCCCCCATCCCTCACCGCTGTCCTACTCTCTCCAAGACTAGATTCTGCCACTCACTGTCCCAGGCCTCAATCTTACCCTGCTTTGTTTGTCGGGGTAATACGTTCACTCAGAGATTTTGCGCTTTAGATAGCGACGGCATGGCTCAATCTGAACTCAACTCGGATGCGGATTTTCAAGCATTTTCTCTTGTTTCCAACTAGAAGCACCGTCTTGGATCAAGAATCAAATCGATGGTTTTTTCTAATACGCTAACTGAGAGGTAGAGTAAGTCATAGCGCGCGGCTCGCGGCCGCCCTAAAGGGAAGATTTTTAGGCTTCCCTGAATCCCTGCTAACCTAACTTACGGGACTACGTTCCGACTTCCGAGAGTATGCCCACCTCCGTATTGAGACGATAATGGTTAGTATGTTATAATAGTCGTATTTTACATATTTGACCGCGCAAGGTAGCTGACATCGTCTTCTCACTGTTCTAGCACAGTGTGCGCATTCTAGGGTTCGCCCGTAAGGAAATAGACAGACTCCTGGATATGTGTTTTGGATCGAACATAGCAGCATTGTCTTTTGTATCGTCTTGATCAGGGAGTAATGCCTTTCAAGGAACTTCTTCAGAAACTGAACAAGGGCTTATCTACGCGGCGACCGGACACAAAAGCGTCGAATGAGGTGATCTCTTCGACATCTTTCAGATATCCATACTTACTAGTAAATCTCCTATAGGATTGTGTAGGCGGAGACAGCAGGATTGCCGAGTCTGGTGACGCAGACTCAGAAAACTATGGCTTACATACTTTGAGTGAGACACTATCTTTTACGGAAGCCGAATCTGTGTACGCGGTAGACGTTGTTTTCGTGCATGGGCTCAACGGGCACTGGAAGCGAACATGGAGTCACAAGAATGGTACTTTCTGGCCAAGAGACTTGCTGCCTCATGCCCTGCCGGGTGCGCGCGTATTTTCGTATGGATACCCATCCCAAATTTTTGCCAATAAGTCCGTTGCTGGATTACGTGACTTTGCCAAACATCTCCTGGATGATTTAGGAATGCAACGAACTGAATCTGTGAGTAGCGGCTGCCAGCTGGAATCTGAAGCATTTCGAGCTTACAACAACAGCCTCGTCCTATCATATATGTGTGCCACAGTCTGGGGGGAATCGTAGTCAAACAGGTATCGTGTTCTTGGAGATTTCTGATTGATTTGCTGCTGATAGAGATCAGGCCTTGATTACAGCTCATAAGCGGAATGACTTCAGAGATACATGGTCGGCAAGCAAAGCTGTTATCTTCATGGGTACGCCTCATCGTGGAAGCTCTTATGCAACCTTCGGGAAAACCTTGAGCGATATTGCGAACGTTGCTTTGCATATGTCCTTTGCTCATCGCCTTACTGGAGGTGTCAAAAAATCCCTCATTGAGACTCTTGCTCAAGAAAGTGGCGAACTACAAAGTATCTCCGAAGACTTCTATCTCATGGTGCAAGAGTCTGCCCTCCATATCATTAGTCTATACGAGACAGAGGCACATCCTCTTACCAACAGGACAGTATGTAATATCGCCTCAAGTAGACAAGTGGATACCACGAGCATCTGGGAAGGGAACTGATCAAATCCTACACCGTAGATCGTTGGAAAGTCTTCAGCAGTCCTGGGGTTGCGTGTCGAAAGGGACTTCCCTCTGTATCTCAATCATCAAGATCTTTGTCGATTCTCCGGGCCACAAGATGCCAACTACACCAAAGTCCTCGACCTCATCAAATCTGAGGCGTCCAAGGAGCCGAGCGAGGGGAAGACAGCAACTTCTAGCCTCTGCACTGACCACTGTAAGTGATACGCCCTGCCATTCGTCACTTCCCACAAAATTTAAAGCTCGCAGCATACAGTGAGACTGAGAAGGTGTGCGCCTCACTTCTCAACACTATCGACGTTGCAGACTATCAATCGAGAATTGACTCAAAAGTGGAAGGAACATTGGAATGGGTCTTACAAAGACCTCAGTTCAACGAATGGGCTTCGAACTCAAATTCGAGACTTCTTTGGGTGACTGGATATGTAGGATGTGGCAAAACTGTGCTAGCTTCGTTCATCTGGCGGTATCTGAACGAGCAGCACCCCCGAGCTTTGGTATGCAGGTTCTTTTGTGACGAGAAGATTGAAGAATACCACGACCCACGCGTTCTACTCAGGAGTCTGATCTTTCAAATGGTCGATAAACGAAGACGACTATGGCGCATTGTGAAGAAGGCTTCGGACGCAGGTGGTCTCCATATTTTCAGCCAGTTTGACGCTCTCTGGAACCTCTTCGTACAGCTTGCCCGTACCGAGACCAAGTACCCTATAACGATAACCATTGATGCCATCGACGAATTCAAGCAAGATGCCCAGTACAGAGTAGTCACCTGCATACTTCAACTCTTGTCACTTGGAAGTATAGTATCGGTCAAATTCTTCATCACCGGCAGGCCGAACGCCGAGGGCGAGATTGATCTTAGGGCCTACCCGGGGCAAATACTTCACCTCTTACTCGAGGACAGCAAAGACGAGATCGACAGCGATATCAGATTTGTCATCCGACACCGACTGGAGCGAATGGTGAGAAGAAGCGCCTGCAGCCCACTTGTGCGCGATACTCTGGAAAAAATGCTCGTTGCCAAAGCCGATCAAACGTTTCTATGGATCAAATTTGTTCTATCGTTGCTCGAAAAACGACGGCTTCTACTTCTATCAGATGCTGAAAGGATAGTAACTCTTCTTCCTATGACTCTGGCATCTCTATACAGGCATCTGCTGTCGTCTATACCCGAAGACGACCAAATTATGGCAGCGAAGATGTTACGTCTGTTGGCTGTCTGTGACAGACCCTTGACGGGCGAGGAGATCGCCCTCATGTTGACTATCACACCAGAGCACCGTTCAACATCATCACTGACGACCGACCACTTGCAACTCGGTCCTGAATCCGTACAAGCAGTACTTGGAGATCTCGTGCGAATAAATGGTTCGCATGTTGAACTAGTCCATCAATCATTAAAGGACTACCTCACAACCCTTTCAAGTGGATTCCAGGATACGTTGGCTATCCGTTTTGGGGTCGATCGAGCACGGGACAAAATAATAGCCTTTCAGGCCTGTTCGATGTACCTTTGCCTCGAAGAATTCCAACAAAACATCTATACAACACTGGACTCTCGCGAAGATGTCGATACGGATGACGAAGAAAAGACTTCCAGCTGTTCGGACTCGCTCTATGGGCTGAGTCTCTTGGATGAGCCAATGTTCAAAGACGACTTTTTTACTGATGAGTTCACATGGGCTGCGGTCAATGCCAAATACCAATTATTTGATTACGCAGCATTGCACTGGGCAGTGGACTTTTCTACTTGCGATAAGACAGCCACAGCGCAGGACAATACAATGGCTCTTTCGCTATGTGAAACTGGTACCCCCCAGCTTACAAATTGGTTCCACTACTACTGGTATAAACAAACACCTTTTGAAGCTGTCCCTACTGTGATAGACAGGCTCATGGTGGTGTCGTACTTCGGCCATGCAAGCAATCTTTCCTATCTGCTGCACCAGCCCGATCCCATCGAGCCGGAATCATCATCGCGCGCTCTGTACTGGGCGGCTAGGCAGGGCCACTGCGCCTGCGTCATTTTGCTGCTTCACCAACCGGGCTGTGATCCCCAGTCGTGAGCGACAAAGAGCCAGGCGCCTTTGTCAGCAGCAGCTCAGTTCGGACATCTTGATTGCGTTCTACTTCTTCTCAAGGACGCTCGCGTGGACATAAATGATCAAGATGGTTCTGGTCGTACCGCTTTGTCTACAGCCGTCGGGAACAATCATGCTGAGATCGTCACAGCACTACTGGCGCACGAAGGCGTTGACGTGAATTTGCAAGACAATGGACTGAACACTCCCTTGCACACGGCCATTGGTACTGCGTCAGATTCGATTGTCGCCCAGCTTCTAAATGACAAGCGCGCCCAGGCTGACCGACTAGATAGACATGGGCGAAGCATCCTCTCCTGGGCCGCTGAGCTGGGAGCTACAGAGAGCGCTTCCCTCATTGTCCGTAGTCTGCGCATCCCAATCGATCAAAAAGACTTTGCCGGTCGCACACCTCTCTCATACGCCTCTCAGCACGGCCACCTTCCAGTTGTCAGAACTCTTATTGAAACGGGGCATGCCGATCCTCTTGGAAAAGATGAGGACGGCCGTAATGCACACTCCTGGGCCGCACTTCACCGGAGCTCAGACGTGCTACGTTACCTGATCAAGCGATTCCCACAAGGCGCAGATGCGCCGGACCGGGACGGCTGGACACCTCTGGCATGGGCACTCGACCCCCCTGGATATCCTGAGAATATGTCCCTGCTTCTATCGCATGGCCACGTCAGCGTCAGCCGGAAAGATAGGATAGATGGCCGCACCATCTTATCCTGGACCGCTAGATATGGGTATACCCAAATGGCCTCGCAAATGATGCAGTGTCCAGGCGTTGACCTCGACGCCCGGGACGTGAACGGTCGCACGCCATTGTCCGAAGCTGCTGGAAGCGGCAGCTTAGGGGTTGCGCAGCTTTTGATTGCAACCGATCGAGTGAAGGTCAACTCGCAGGACCAGCAGGGTCAGACGCCTTTGTCGTGGGCTGTCAGGGGCGGTCACGTGGAAGTGGTGGAGTTACTGTTGACGTGCCGCGCTACGAGGTTGGATGTGCGGAATATTTCCGGCGAAACGGCTCTGGATGTTGCGAGGAAGCTGGAGCGTAGGGAAATCTGTTCGGTCCTGGAGAGGTGGGGAAGGGATGGGGAGCCGTGAATACTTCGATCGCGTTCTGTTATGCGGGGGCAAATGTGCTCGTGACGAAAGGACGGATTATATACTTGGCTTGATTCTGATTCAGAGGTTCAAAGCAGACGATCATGGAATACTTTGCATATCGGGTATTGCTTGTTCGGAAAAATCTGCCTGTGATGGCTGGTCAGCAGCGCTAACAGACGTAGTATTCATTCGATTTCCAGGAGATTGTCTCTCCGAAGCATTTGCGGCTTTTTAAGGTACTCTGTTTGATTGTGGGCCAAGCATCAAGGAAAGTGTCGTTCTTCGAAATCTACCAAGATATCGCTTCGTGGGAGTGTTCTACAGCGAATTCAATTTACACATCGGATGATAAAGCTGAGCTCCGCCATCGTAATGGGTCCTGTGATATTGGTCGCTAGGTCTTCCACTCTGCTCAACCTATTCTGTGGCTGTAACAGTGGTAGTGACTGTTTCATTCAAGGTGAAGAACGTTCAAAGAACGCATGCTGGCGTCTCATCCCCTTCTTATATAGCTCGATTGTAGTACGTTTTGGATTCTCGGAATTATTGGTAAAGAAAGGGATGGAGGCATAGTGCAGGCAAAGAAATGCAAATGCTCGATACGCAGGCGCATGCCAGATTTATTCCCGCCAGTACTTAGAATATCTACGGGGATGAGCTCGCGACATGCAGCAGAACCCGGAAGGTCCTAAGGATTCCGAAATCACAAGCGCAGTCGATAGCGCAGCTCCAAAAAACGTTGCTGAGGACGTGCCGGCGTCTCGTACGCCGTCTGCTGTACCTTGTCGCCCCTGTTCTCAGATCCATTGGGAACAATTGGAAGACCCGACCGAGGAACAAACCCGCCCGCCTGCTACGCTGTCCGAATCTCGGTTCCCGACAGATGCGGATCGACCTCCCGCAGATGCTTTGGACGGGGACGACAGCGTGCAGAGCCTTGGGGTGCAAGGTGTAGTGACGTGGGTGAAGCGCCGGCATGTCGGTCACGGAGATCGCGGAGACGAGGCTTGTGTCGAGGGAGTGGCATGATACACGCAAGATGAAATCTATTTTATATTTACCTTGTATAATCCTCTTAGTCGTTACAGCTAAGATCCGCTCGAGAATGTTGCGGCAGTGGTCTTTCGTGACGGAGCGCGCTGTGTCTGGTTTGAAGCGCGGCATTGTGAAAAGAGGAAGAAGGGGGGCTGGGGGGAACAGTGCGCAGGGGAAAGGAAGGTGGATGGAGGGACAAAGGTTGCGGATTTGATGGACGATGACGAAAGCGTATAAGAAGGGAACGTGGTAATATGCAAGAGCAATGATATGAGAGTGAGAAGGAGGATGAAGAGATCGAAACAAGTGTCCGAAGTGGTAGTGGTAGTTATACAAAGGATCAAATTGCGAAGCGCAAAACAAGAGAAGTCGTCAACAGAGATATATCAACGCAAGTGTTCTTACTGATAGCCACGAAGGCAGGACAACGGTAGGAACCCAGAGACACTGCCTTCAAATCTGTCGCATCCACTGTTGATGTAGCCCCGATGCGACCATTGTGACTCAATAAAATTTATTCTAGGATACATTGACAGACGTAAGCCAGTCGGCTTAAAGGTACGGTGCAGCGCCCTCCCATGCGACAAGGAAGCCTTGAGAAATGCCACTAAGTACTTGGAGTCGTTATGTAAGAAGTGGTGATCCATTGGTTTAACGAAGGGAGATATTGCTCCTCCGCAAGCATGGTCCCGTTGACCTGGTGATACATGTAGCTCTCGGTTTGGTTGGCTAGAGTGATACTAGCAAGTCTCCTGAAAGGAAATGGGCCTGCGGGGGCATTGTTCCTGGGGGGGTTGAAGTTGATGACGGCTGGTTGTGTACCATTTACCCAGATTGCAAATAAATAGCCAGGCGGGCTGATCATCACTATATCAGATTCTCGGAAATCGCCGTTCTCAAAGTCGTCAACATGGTTTGATGCGGCTGATGTTTTCCGGCCTACTAGATTTGTCAATTTGACGTTCAACTTATACTTATCAAAGTTGTGAAAGAGGTTACACGAACCAGAGTAGAATTTCCCGTAGCTGGCGTTATTCCAGGAAGTGTATCCGGTAGACAAATAAGAAGTACAGTTGTATTCATAAAAAAGCATCTGCACATTTAATTCAGATTGATCCAGGAAAGGAGTCGGTGCGCTGGCAAACGGGGCTCTGAGTGTAGATCCCCCGTCAATATCGTATAATGTGCTGCTGAAGGTTTGATTGTATCTACCAATGAAATTGATAGGCGAAAACCCGAGGCGCGGTTCCGATCTGTTGTGTGAGGTAACATCGACCCAGTGAGACTCTGTACCCAACCCAGATTGAAGACAGGTGAGAGCGATAGAATTGCACGGATCTGTAGCAGCTCGTGCCACTCTCAAGAGAACAGATGCGTTGCCGTGCAGATCCTCGTATAACAAGAGACTCTGATTCACAGTCTCATTTGCAGCGACTGTTCCAGTGCTGTTGGTCGAGGTAACCGATAGTTGCCGCGTACCAGGGAGTGTAGTGTAATTTGAAAGACCGTCACTAGGCTGCCACCAAACACCGTCTGTATACGTTCTTGAGCTGAGACGATTGCTAACCGAAATATAGTAAAGATGAAGCTGAGTTTCAAAAGTCAGTGATCGAAGTATTTTGTATCTCTAAATGTACAACTTACACTTGTGCTGACATCTTGTTCCTGAGCATCAGCCGCTAAGGGTGTTAGATATCTCGCGTCCGAGATACCCGTTGGGTTTGTCTTTACAATCCATTGATCTTCGGAGCCTACGTAAACAACTTGCTGAATATGCCCTTCCGGATCCTGAAAGAATACATGCCTATCGCCACTATTCATATAAACCGCTGCAAGTGAAGTGTCGTTAAGGATCTGTTGCGTCACGGAGTGTCTGGCTTGGTAAGCAAACCAAGTACCTTTGTTACGATAGATGAAGACGTACTTGGTTGTGACTGGCGTGCTAGAGTATGTTCTTCGTGATTTTCGGAGTTCAATACCAAGCCCAATAGTTATTGCTGTGAAAAGAAAAACGACAAGGGCCGCGAAAGCAAAGTTGTTCCGCTTTGTGAGAAAAGTCTTTCGGAATTTAGTTGAAATCTCCGGCTGTTTAAAAACGCCATTCACGTGAACAACCTCTGGAGGCAACGTATCGTAAAGGACCTCTAGGCCGTGCTCAGGGAGCCTCTACGTTGGATTTAGAGGAGTCATCGCCGTCGTACGTCTCTACTTACCTCGGGAGCTGAAGGAGCAGAGTAAATCTCAGGAGCACTTTCAAATTGAGCCTGAACGGTCGTGGCCGGGACAGGGTAGGATTCTGGCGCTCTTGCACTCTCGTCATCTTCGAAAAGCTCCAGGGTAGAAAAGGCGTCTTGATTCTTGTGAAGCTGTGACATGATTCAGCCAATCGCTCAAATTTGTTCTTGTGCTCCGTGACGGGACTAGATTCGTAGATAATTTGGAAGGTGTAAAATAGTGGGGTGGTTTTTCTTGCACGCTCAGCCTTTGGACGGATATGCTAAATTTAGAGTGCTGCATCTTGTCAACCGATCAACTCCATTTCTCAGCCTTGCTGCTGCCAGGCTGCTGCACATCCTCTGAGCCTGAAAACGGCCCGATGAGAGGCAATAGCACCGTATCCTGATCAGAACGTAGTATCAGCGTGTTTTGACTGTTGATCTGTTACACAAGACCGTTACGGACTGTAACCGGAGAGAAGGAAGGGAGATGAGAGGTCGAGACGTTCAGGACAGATTATCGGACTATCCATGAATCATTTCATGGCCTCATTGATAGCCACTACAGCTTATCTCGTTAAGCATTAAAGAAAATCCTTGCCACCGCTCTCTAAGGAGATGAGATCCGTAAAGTATTCATTTCCCTTAGTGACTTTCGCGCTTAAAGTCATATGCCATTGGTAGAGAGCAATATCAGCTCCTGCAAAACACGTCTAAGTTTAAGGAACACAGAAGATATGGTTTTATGACTTTGGAAGAGCTTGGAGGAGTGGTGATGATGTTAGCTCTCCCCTCTCTCGTCGCCGCTCTTCCGGTAAAAAGATGCTCGACGAACAGCTCATCCACGAGAAGGCGCCCCTCGACCTTTCTTTTATAGCCTTGTTCAGAATCTCATTGATTTTGTAGAAAAATGCATTGATGAATAGAGCAGCCATAAATCAAATCTCTCGTACAAAGCCATCGTAGGGGCTATTTCGCATAGGAGCTTTAGGAGGCTGTTGAGAAAAACGGTACATCGGGCTCCAAATTCATCCAGTCATCTGAGATTGACATGGATTCGAGTGTGTGAAAGTGGAGGACGCCTGGATTGAATATTTCTAACTTTCTGATGGAGATGGTGCCAAGGCCCGCTTGACGATAGATAGTCGGATCTAACCGGCGCTAGCAAAAAGTTCCAGGCGAGGTTGAAAAAGTTCAGCTCTCGAAGCATCACTTTTTACGCTCTGTTTGATTCTGAGAGCAATTTGTTATGATACCACTGCAGCGCAATATCTTTAATACAACATAATGTCCTCACAAGAAGAAGGCGAAATCTCGCCTGAAGTAACCGCAATTGGGATATCTTTCGGCAATTCGAACAGTTCTATTGCCTACACATCTGGAGTATGGCCTTCATCCTCCTCATCATTTTGCCGTTCATCATGGAAGCATAGCATTGTAAATTGCGCTGACGAGATCGCTCATATAGGAAGGCAAGGCAGAAGTCATAGCGAACGAAGAAGGTGACCGCCAAATACCTTCCGTGCTGTCATACATCGAGGGAGAAGAATATCATGGCACACAAGCCAAGGCGCAATTAGTCAGGAACAGCAAGAATACCGTCGCCTACTTCAGGGATTATCTGGGGAAAGACTTCGACTCGATAGATCCCACACCATGCCACGCTTCCGCCCACCCCCAAAAGCACGAATCTACCGTAGCATTCTCGATACAAGACAAAGACTCGGAAGCCCAGAACATAGTCACGGTTTCCGAGATTACGACTCGTCATATTCGCCGACTAGCATCCTCTGCTTCCGACTTCTTAGGCAAGACAGTCAACGCCGCAGTGATTACAGTCCCCACAAATGTCACAGAGGAGCAACGAGAAGCTCTGAGCAAATCGGCGAAAGAAGCTGGGGTTGATGTGTTGCAGATAATTTCAGAGCCGACGGCGGCTGTACTCGCATATGATGCACGGCCGGAAGCAATACTGAAGGACAAGATTATCGTGGTCGCCGATTTGGGTGGGACGAGATCAGACATTGCGGTCGTTGCCTCGAGAGGCGGAATCTACAGCATACTCTCTACGTCTCATGATTACGAAACAGCGGGTATACAGCTTGATCAGGTCCTCGTTGATCATTTTGCCAAAGAGTTTGTAAAGAAGAACAAGACGGATCCTCGGCAGAACGAAAGGAGTCTAGCTAAGCTAAAGCTCGAAGTCGAAGCAACGAAGAAGGCGTTGAGCTTGGGTGGTAACGCCAGCTGCAGTGTGGAGTCTCTGGCCGACGGGATAGACTTTAGCTCTACGATCAACAGAACACGCTACGAGCTTTTGGCCGGCAAGGTCTTTGGGGCTTTCACTCGCCTGATTGAGGAAGCCGTGCGGAAAGCAGACCTCGATATCCTGGATGTAGATGAGGTATGACACGCAGCTCCTCTTTCCACCCTTACGTACCAGAGCGCTCTTCGATGACTTCGGCGTCCGCTTTTGAAGTCCGCAGTGAGCTTTTAAGCTGACACTCATCTCAGGTTATTCTCTCAGGAGGAACATCCCATACACCGAAGATATCGCAAAACCTTCAAAAACTCTTCCCACCTACCACTCGGATCCTCTCTCCCTCCACCCTCCCTACAGCCATTGACCCTTCATCCCTGTCGGCTCGCGGCGCCGCCATTCAAGCGTCGCTCGTCCAAGAGTTTGAAAAAGAGGATATTGAACAGTCGACTCACCCTGTGGTGACCGTAACTCCACATCTACGCAACGCTATCGGCGTCATGGTCGTCAGCGAAGATGTGAAGAAGGGCCTGTTTACCGCATTAGTCGAAAAAGAGACCGCCGTCCCATGTCGGAGGACGGGTGTCTTTGCCGTCCCTCGAGAGGGCGGCGACGTCGTGGTCAAGGTGTGCGAGGGCCTGAGGGACATCAAGGTGTCGAAAAAGGAGAAACCAAAGGCAAACGGCAAGCCCGCCTCCGACGACTCGGACCTCGACAGCGACGAGGACGAAGACGAGGAGGAGGAAGAGGTCCGCGAAAAGGTGTGGAAGGTCGGGGCCGTGCTAGCCGAGGCGGCGGTCAAGGGGGTGAGGAAGGGCGGCAAGGTGGAGGTGACGGTCAAGGTGGAAGCGGACCTGGGGGTGCAGATTGAAGCGCGAGAGGCCGGTGGGAAAGGAGGCGTCAGGGGGTTCTTGGGCAAGGCGAGGGTGGCGGAGAACGGAAGCGCTTGATGGTGTGATTGATTGATGGGAGGATATGGGTGATGGGGAAGACTACCTTACTTACCAATCATAGACGGAACAGGTATTTTTGAAGCAAAGCAAGGACATTTCACGTTTCGCATGCGACTTGGAATGTACTTTTGATAGGTAGGCGAACAATAAAGAAGATTGAGCGACATTTCCATTATTCGAAAATACCTAGGGTCTCAGACAAACCTCGTGAACAAAAACCCTTGCCGCCGCACATGCCGCCGAAGAATGGAAAGAATGGCGCTCCTCATGTTTCGGATTGCCCGGACAGAGTCCACGAGGGGGTCCCATTGGCCACATGTCTGACTGATCGCAAGCGCCGAAACATCTTCCTCTGAGACTCTGAGACTCTGATATAGGTATCATTTTTGTTCAAGACAAGGCGCGGTTTCATCGCGCTCCTTGCACTGCACTGCACTGCCTTGGATGAGAATCCTTCCGTAGGTGGGTAGGTAGGTAATGTAGGTAGGTAGCCAAGCACCTGGGTACATTTATCGTCAGTCCCGAAGATAAGTAATGCATTTCAAAAGAACCAAAACCACGACGGCCTCGCTGCCCGGTTGAGCGACAACGTCTCGATGATGTAAACTCACAAGTACGGTAACCTAGGTAGAGTACCTACGGTTAACGGTTCCACTTCCCCAGATCGACCGCGAAGATCATGATCACTATCGTATTTCCAGGGTTCGTTCGTGTGAGAAGCCAAATTTCGCCCCGGTCCATGCTCGCTTCCAACTTCCCACAAATTGTTCCCGTGGGAGGCTTGAGGGACCAATAAGGTAGGTAAATGGGGACGGGGAAATTTGGGAGATTACTTTATGGTTATGGTACGGGGGTGCTCGGGGGGGGGAGGCTAGAAGGGACTAAGAAACGGGGGCGAATGCAGGAACAGGGGAAGCGTCCGTTGGTTGGGGAGGTTTGGACAGGGATTGAAGGCGCGGTTAGGCTAGGCAGGGTTGTTAAGAGGGTTTCATGCGGAGTTAGTGCAGGGCTAGTGACGGGGGACCAGTTATTTCACTTGGGGGGGGAGAAGACTTCATACATCTTTTTATTTTTCACTTCATTTCCAATTAATGAATAATGATGAATGGGAAATTGCACTTCAATCTCCCCCAATCCAATCCTATCCAATCCTTGCCACTCAAAGCCTTGTTGGCCTCCTCTCCAATCAACCACACTGTTCGCCGTGCAGTTCACTACCGAGCAACGATGCAATAATTACCCACCCACGCCGACATGCTCGCGCGAGATGACCAAAACCCATAATCCAGCCTCTCTGACTGGATGGCATCCGAACCACTTTGCGCTCTCGTGTTGATTGGGCTCGCTAATTTGAAAACAAAAAAGGTAGACACAGTAAGGTAGTCGAAGGCGAGGTGAATATACTTGCGGCAAATAATTGCTGTGGTGCGTCTCATGTCTGTTACACAACCGCATGGTATTGCCCTGCCCCTACACCCCCACGCCTTTTCTGCGCGCGAAAAGTGACTCTTTCTTCTTGTTCCTGACAACTCTCTCTTTCGCAATCTTCTTTCACTCACTTCACTCAATATACTTCACTACACTCTCTAAAGTCACTCCACCCATTGTGCGACATCAGGCTATCCTCGCACTGTACACTCTTTATACCAATCACTACTACATCCTTGAGTTGATCTCACAAGTATTCACTACCACTCACTATACCAACCCTACCTACCATCATTTGCTAGCCCTTTGTCGCAAAAGCAAAAGAAAAAAAAGGAACACAGGACAATACATCCCACGCGCAATCATTATCTGTCGAACAAGCAGTCGAGGAAAAAAGCAACCCACGGTCCAGACAAAGCGTCGCGGTCAAAGCAACCTCAAGCCACCAAGCCTTCAAGCAAGAAAGATCTCGCGCGAGCGCAAAAGCTCTCTTCTCTCTTTCTTCTCTCCTCTCGCAATCATCACCATCGTCGTCGTCATCAAACACACATACAACAGTCGCATCGCATCAGTAACCCACTGCGCACACCCCACCGTCCTCATCTCGCGCGCACAGAGAGAAACACCGAACCTCAAAAGAGCACAACCGCGCACCACCAAACCTTTCGCGCGCAAAACAACAAAGACTCGAAACCCACACTCGCTCACTTACAAAAAAAATGCGCCAACCACCAACCCTCCTCCTCCCCCTCCTCCTCCTCCTCACCACCTCCACCCACGCCGCCACCAAATACGTCACCACAACCTGCACCTCCACCTCCACCACCACAATCACCCGCATCTCCGCCTCCAGCACCCAAATCTTCACCTCCGCCTTCCCCGTCGTCGAAACGCCCTCCGTCCTAACCGTCCCCTCTTCCTCCTCCTCTACCTCCTCGTCTTCCTCCTTGGCCCCATCCACCACCGTCCTCATCCCCGCCTCCACCGCCTCCGCCGGCTCCTCCCTCGTCTACTCCAGCAGCGCCGCCCTCGCTCCTTTCCCTACGCTCGCTGGGACTGGCGCGGCGGGGAGTGTACCTGCGGGCACGGGGTCTGGTGCTGGTGCGGCGAAGGGTACGGGCGCGCCTATTGCGCCGGCGGTGCCGTATAAGGGGGCTGCGGTGGGGAAGGGGGATGGGTTGGGGAGGGGGGTGTTGGCTGTTGGGGTTGGGATTGTGCTGGTGGGGATGTTGTAGTTGTGTGGGTGCTTGGATAGGGAGGGGGTTTATAAGGAAGTTGGTTTTTGGTTTTGTGGGGGGAAGTGGGAGGAGTGGGGAAGTGGAGGAAGTGGGAGGGGTGGGAAAGTGGGGAAAGGAGGAGTGAAAGCAGAGCGCGATGAGATACAGGCAGAGGGGGAGGCGGTTCCTTTTACCTTTTAGCGTCAATGCTGCAAAACGATCATTTACATTCATTCTTTCTTCTCACTATTCTTTTCCTATCTTGCGTATATACCTCGTGCGTGTGTGTGCTGTGCTATGCTATCATACCTGCTCTGCTTTGCCTGCTTGTTTGCCTGCTTGCTTCTTATACCAATCGAGGCTGTCATGACCCTCTGCTGCTGCGGCTGGGGCTAGGAACTAGGGGGCTGGTTAGTTGGCGCTTATGTACTCCGTACCTACTCGTACTTTAGACGGGATGAGGATGGGATGAGATGAGATAATATGAATGAAAGGAAAAACTCTGACTGATGTGTATTTGTTTTCATGGTGTTTCTGTTTGATTCGTGGTGAAGTGTAGTGTATTTTGGTTTGAACTGATTTCGATTGAGGGTGAGGTGAGGTAAGATGATTTGATTCGAGCTGATTTACAACATAGTTTCAATTGACGATGAGTTGACTCGACGATGTTTGACTGGTGTCGTGCTGTCTGATGGTTGATGGTGGTTGATCTGTTACTGTTTGATATGTGGTGTGATGGGGTGGAATAAGGGGGGAAAGGGGGGGTTGGGGGGGAGAGAGGAGAGGAGAGGAGAGAAGAGGAGAGAAGAGAAGAGGATTGAAGAGGAGAGGAGAAGAAGAAGAGAAGAGGGAAGAGAGAAGAGAGAGGGAGAGGAGAGAGAGAAGAGGAGAGGAGATGAAGATGGAAAGAGAGATATAGATCGAGAGATAGAGATCAACAGATAGAGAGATAGAGAGGTCGAGAAAAGAGAGAGGGATGAGATCGAGAGGTGAAGGGATAGAAAGCTCGAGAGAGAAAAAGAGATGAAAAGAACGAGAGGTCAGAGAGATCGAGAGGTAGGGAGCCAAAGCGGTTATTCAAAGATAGCGAACGACGTAACAATGCCCCCGAAGAACGATCGTATCATCGACGTAAGACGAGCCATATTTCTTTATCCGATAGCAGTAACTACTGTGCCATTATGTACCTTTTGTTGTTTAATTCCTCCCCCCGAGGAATGCACGCTAACTGATTTCCCGTTTTCGCAGCTAAATCTGCCTACCGAGCTGCGTGTATCATGGCTCTCGCCCGTTGCTTCGAATTTTTATCGGGGAAGATATGAAGTGGGTGCGCTGTGTGTGTTTCGCTACGACAGTCTACGCTGAATCTGGTTCTGGATGGGATGGGATGGGATGGGATGGGATGAGCTTGTGGTTCGATACTGGGGGTTGAACAGATATGATGGTAAAGTATGGTGTAAAATTTCCTACCGAGGGAGCGAACCTGGTCATGATTTCATCGCTTCTTCTTCTTCTTCTCCTTCTTTTTCTTTTTCTTCTTCTTCTTCTTTTTCTTCTTCTTCTTCTTCTTCTTCTTGTTCTCCTTTTTCTCCTTCTTTTTCTCCTTTTCTCTTCTCTTCTTTTCTTTTCTCTTGTTTCCCCCGTTTTTATGTAGGGGGGCCGGGACGGAGTTCAGAATCTGCGCTCTCGATCTGATCTAGACGCTCAGAAAGGCTCAGGTATCTCTATGAATATCTATAAACACTACTATCATCACTATCTAGGCCGACCGCGTCTAACCCTCACCCTCACCCTCTCCCTTACTCTTGACGAGAAACCCCGCTGAAGCGGCCGCGTCAGTGTCCTATCATTCATCTGTCTGTAGCCATGGATGTGGCAAAAAGGCTCGGATGCATGCATGCAGGGGTGGGGATGTGGGGATGTAATGTGGGCCTTTTTTGAGGTAATTGGGGCTGTAGGGTGTGGATGGGTGGAATTGTTGGGATCTAGAGCCATTGTGGTGCTTCGGAGTTGTGAGGGGAAGGGCGGTGGAAAGGTGTGTGTTGACAGGAGGGATGGTTGGGGATTGGAGTCATGGTGGTAGGTTAGAAGGGTTAGTTTGTTCGGGGATTACGGTGGAGATGTGTGGAGCGGAGGGGGTCTTTGGAGGATGGAGCCGATGTAGCTCGTTGGGGATGAGATTTGGGGTAGGGATTGCTGTGGAAGGGGATAGGCGGGAGGGAACTTTTAGGTCATTGGATCTCGTGTAAGATACCGACATATTGCATGCAATTGTTGCTGTAGATTGCGAAAACACCTGCTTACGATCGGAGCGGGAATGTTCAGACATCGTAACCTGAGAACAGCCATGCATCCATCCACCTTCCCTCAATCGGCGGCGGGGAATATACTGCGTTTGACCCGCACCATCACCGGATCATCTTCCCTCTTACGCTTTGCCATCTGCGGCGAACTCGCGCGCACCCGCCCCCACGACAGTTCCGGCAGGGGACGTGGAGAGAAGAGGTCCACCGTCGACGGCGACGGCATGGCCCTCGAAGAATTACTGCAGTAGTCCTCGTCGGTCAGGATCCCGCGCGGGATCGATCCCGGCTTCGGCCCTGGGTTTTTGTTGCCGCTGTAGATGATGGCGTTTTCGGGGAACTCGTCGAGGATTTGCTGTTTGGTGTACACGGCTAGGGTTTTGTCGTCTTTGTTGCCGTGTGGGTTCTCGGACCGTGAGGCAGCGAGACGAAGCATACGGTTGTTCTCTAGAGCGTCGGCCTCGTCCTGCGTATAATGGTCCTGTATGGAGATCTCAGTCAGCATTCGCTTTCTTTGGATAAAAAGCGGAGAATAAAACGCATTTGAGAAACAAAGAAAATCTTTCGCTGCCGAAATAGGGCATGCTAGTTATACAAGAAAATAGCTTCGGGGGTCGAAGGATCTTCCTGTTTCCGGAAGACGGCACGAGACTCCAATTCGCTACTAAATGGAAACGATCTACTCCGAAATGTTGGAGTCACTCTTTTTTGGGTGATCATCGGACAAACGAGACACGACCAGAGAGAAGATTTTCGGTATGTTATCGACGATAGGCTTAAATTCAGTTGATAAGGCAGATTTGAGGGGTAAAGGATGCTTCTGCTCCTGAGATAAAGAGTGTAGCCTCGATTTGTTTCGAAACGGGACTGATTCTGCCCAGAATGTACGTACCTACGCACATTTCGTGGTCAGCGTTGCTTCTTCAAGGTAGATGATTTAGCCGCAAGACAGCTTTTGGGAGTAGAAAAAATGCTTGCTCCCGAAGCATGTCGACTTCAGTATCTAAAAGGAAGAGTCATCTCACCAAAATGTTACTTCGGTATCTGGCGCGACATTCACGCTGGAATCGGCTCCGTCGCGCGAGTTTCCGATGCGTCTCCAGGAGATTCGGAGTGTCCTCTCCCGGGTCCAGATGCCAGCCTAGACGTTGAAGTAGGATAGTGTTGAAGACGTGCTCTTCCCCCAAGAGCTGGTCGAGCATGCCTGTCCAGTTGAATGAAACCTCACCCTTCTCATCATCTATGTGAAGGTCGGGAAGCCCAGTGTCATTCACTATGTCGCGAACCTGGATCGAGAATACGGGAGCTCCGACTAGCTGCTTTTCGTGTAGACGTCTGAATAGCGATATTGGATCATCGAACCTTCTACACTTGAGGAAGGCTCTAGTCTGATTGTCGGAGAAGCGATCGAGAGTGAAAGATGGCGTTCGTACAAATCCTCGCACGGTTGATCCTTGAGTACGGCATCCGGCATAGCCAGAAGAGTAAGGTTTGAAGACGTCCCAACACAGAAGAAGGTCGCCTGCAGAATTGTCAGCGCTATGTCAGTCCACGCTGCTAAATCGACACTTGAGGGCCAGAACGAAGAAGCTTACCCAAGTCACAGCGTAGAATGGTTTCTGGTAGAAGAACCGTCCTGAAGATCCTTTCAATCTCGCATCTGAAATGTTTCGAGACGTGTCGGCCTCCTACCCAAAGCCATGTGAGATCTTCAGGTCTGTGAAGGTCTTCAAAGGTATCCAGGATCATGCTTTCGATTTCGGCGGGGAATCTGGGCTTGTTGGAGCGAGCACGTTTGCGGAGTTCAGACCAAACAGGACAGGAAGAAGATCTTGAAGGCATGATTGTTGATAGTGTCGAGAGTATGAAGGGGGAAGAAAAACTTGAAGATATGGTTAACGATGGTGTCGGGAGTATGAAGGGAAGAAGAATTTGAAGAAAGAGAAGGAAAAAGAGAAAGGAGACATCTTGTAATCTTCTTTGCATCCAATATTTCTCACTAGCGTTACACACGAATTGAAACCCGCGGATGGGTTTCAAATGTGGTTAAGGTGTTAGTTATTATATTTGCTTTGCAATCGATTGGATACCTCGGAAGGTGAGGAAGAGGGGTACAGAGTGCTTGGTTTCATCTGAGGTGTTTCATTTGCCTCATGTGCATGCACAGAATTGTTTCCCCGGCGACCTCGTAAGGCAACACCAGCGAAAGAGCACCAAGCTTGAGTTCTTCTTTCCGGGCACCGGAACTTCCTGCAATGCGACCCTGCGGCTTGGTCTCATGTCCGCACTGCCTTAATGTTCTTTTTCTGCCCCCTGCAAGTAGATTCCCAGCAGTACATCTTACACAGCCCGACGGTCCTTTTCTTTCCCATCTGCTTGGGGAATAGTCTGCCTCTCAGATGTCTACTGGCCATGAAGCTCAGAGCGTTCGCTCTCCACGCTACTACGTTACCCCGATCCGGACCCCCAGATCCGATGCGGCGGCTGTTTGCTTTGCCCAACGGAACCTAACGGAACCGCAGCTATCACTGCAAAAGTGGAGAATGTGCAGACTGTATGGCGCTGGGACTCTCCTCCCACGGCCGCTGTAGCCTCCTCTTTCTTGTTCAATGTGGGCACTTTCCAGATGTCCTCGTATGTCCTCGTATTATGTAAAGGCCACCTAATTTGCTGGATCAACTGATGAAGAGCAATTGGTCCGTGCACTATAGCTCAAGTCAGAAGATTACTCTTGAATCTGCGTAGTATCGCAGCCCAAATTACTTCCTGCCTCCATGTCGCGCGTGGGAGGTGGCACTTACACTCTGAGCCTCAAATACAGCCATGCGCATACCATGAGCAGTACCGCGTTCATGGCGATGGATCCGAGCAATCCTTTCTTGTAGAAGCCCGGCCTCCGGTGTATATTGACCTGGCGGCTCCGGCTTTCGACGCTCTCGATGGGTTCCTCGTGCCAGTCGTCCAATTCTGCTTGTGACTCTTCAGCCGCCACTTGATTATATGTTTGCAATGGTTTGAACATGATGGCTGGGGATTAGCTTGAGGGGACGGTGTGCCGTAGCTGCTAGCCTTGTAGGTGGAGCAAGGAGTGACAGGGTCTTTTGATTTTCGCTTAAAGATGTGCCAAGCCGCTAGATTAAGGGGGGCAACGAAACGGAACAAATGCGAAGGGGTTACGAAACAGCCTCAAATTTTCAATCATTTCTGATCTATTCAAAGATCTTGTAGAACTGATGGACTTTGGTAGAAGCGCCGATTTGTGCCGATCCGCAGAATGGATGTGAAATCTCCTCTATGTAAGATTTCCCGTTACATTCGTTTACGATTTTCAGGTGATCATTGATCCCTTCGAGCCCATGGCGATGCATTTTGCTATACGGAGGCTATGCTGTCCCAATCATCGAGTCTTGTTGCTGCATGTCCGCTCCTTGTCGTTTCCAGGGAAGACGCCTCCACCAAGCAGGCAACCACCACGACATATTTAGAGCGTCAGCTGCATGGATTACACGGCCGAAAGGATCTATCTACCTTTGTTGTTTTCATCCTTCCCATTCGTCAAGGAAGAGAAATGATTGACGCCTGTGCCTGATGCAAATGTTTGGGGCTGACGCCAATGAGCCGTGCGTGTCTCCCAAGGCAGCTGTCAAATACCATCACTTAAGCCTTGTTTCCTCTCAAGTCTTCTAATTAGGACATAACTCCACTTTATCAATTTTTCCGCCCTGCTGTTTCCCTTGGAGTACCTTCGCAGCTGACAGTTGACCCTCTTTCCAATCCTCCTTTCACAGAACATGGCGCTATATGTTCTACTTCTCACTCTTTCGTCCCTCTATTTCAAGGCCAATGCCGTCTCACAACCAGGCAAGATCGGCCTTTGGAGCGATTCAGAGTGCAACTCCAAATCAGGCCTTACCTCCAATTTCGGAGAACCAGATCCCATCGCCCTTAATTTCACCCTCTTACCCGACGTCTGCGGCGTCCCTGGCGATACTGTCCACAGTTACCTGGTCGCGCAGAGTGCTACCTGCGCCAATGGCACCACGGCCACGTTCGAATACTACGACAGCAACAACTGCACAGCTGACCCCACAGACGAAGATCCCGATCCTGGGTCTCTCAAGCGTATCATGAATCGACAGGGTGTAGAGGGCATGGAAGGTAGCTTTGTGGCGATTGCCTGGCTCTAGTCGCCTTCAATTCTTTCGCATTCCTTTGCGATGGTGTCGCTCCTCATGATGATAAATTCGTCTCCTTCTCGCCATCCGCTATCGTGCCAACCACCGCATCTTCGTCCACCGCTCCTTCAGTGTCAGTCGTATACATATCGATATTCCCTTTAAACATTTCAGCCACTGCCACGACGATAACGGCACCTTCAGCCATCACTCCTCCAGTGTCACTCAAGTTCACTTCGAGATCCTCTTTAAATCACTCAGCTACAGCATCGACTCCGTCCGCATCGACTTCATCCGTATCGACTTCATCCGTATCGAACACCCCCGCACCGGTCACCCCTGCACCGAGCTCCCCTACATCGAGCAACGATGGTTTAAGCCCTGGCCACTTCGCTGGCAGGAGTGCTGGTCTCGGCGTCGTATCTGCTTTTGGAGTGTTGGCGATTGCTGCTCTGTGCTTTTCCTGATCACGCAGTCAAACGGCTGCCAACCCCAAACACGATGATGGACAGTTAAAAGCGTGGTCTGAGGATGCTGCAATAACATCTGCACCCGCTACAGGAGGCATTGCTTATGAACTTGGTGGAGGATAGCGTTGGTATTGATGTTGATACCGCTCACGAACTTGGCACACAACGAAAAGTGCGTAAAAGCTTATCAAAGGATGAAGCTTTGTACATGAGAGCTTGATGGCTGATTTATAAATTTTATTTCTCTTTGCCCAGGAGGCTAGTCCACAGGAACAAAACGAGTCGGGTCATAGGGCCATGGAATGTTTTTAAAGTCTTCGCCAGATCTCTTTCCCAGAGCTCTGCGCATCTTACATCCACTGACCTTCGTACAAAACCCCCTCCAAGAGCATAAACCCTCGCTAATACACTCAAATTTGTGGAGAGTTTCCAGTACTTTACGGAGCGAAACGTGGCATATTCGGTTAGCCTCCACAACGCTGTCTGCTTACACTTTCCTTTCCCACGCTGCATCACTCACTCACCTATCACCATAACCTGGCGCTTTTCTTAGATCCAGCGCGAGGTCTATTAGAGAAACATCGGCTGTACACTTTACCCCTAGCAGCATAAGATTTGGTACGTCCCAGAAGACGTTGAATGAGACCGAAGACACAAAAACCCGCTGACGAGAAAGGAGTATTAGCGTAAAAACAAAGACCCTAGCAAAATCCATCTCCGTAATCAGCCTCAGTCTCAGTTGAAAGCCAGCTTCTCTCAACCCCGGATTTCGATCCTGACCAGACTATCAAGTCAGACAGACCCTCTTCCAGCACCTCACAACCCCTCCACTAACAACACAGACAAAAAGCCACCCCCCCGCACCCCACCCCTCACAATAACCGCCCCAATCCTTCTTGGCTGTAAGTCCCCCCTCCATCGCAGGAGTTACAGCCCTTGCTAACACGCCCGTCCAGTCTTACTGCACTTCGTATACCCGGCAGCCCTGTCCGGGCTCGGCGTCGCCGGCAACGCCTACTACTTCCGACGTCGGATGCGGGTTGTGGACGACCGTCTCGAGCGTCTGGAGGGCGAGTTTGCAGATGTGGAAGGCGGGTTAGATTCGATAGGAGGCGATGTGAGGGAGATGGGAAAGAGGCTTGAGGAGGTGGAGGCGCGTTTGGGTATCGTCGCGGCGGGTCGGATATCGGTGCGGGGGGAGCATGTCGCTATCGCGGAGAAGATCTTTAAGGAGTGTTGTAAGGACGGGTGAGATGTTGACGGGTAGGGGATCGTTGGTCTTTGCTCTGTTCTGATTTGCTTTGCTGTTAAAATGCGTATACCCCACTCCGTACTAGATTTCTCTACCGACGAGATTTCGCTCAGGGCACAACTCCACTTTACTTTGTTATTCAAGACACGTCGTGTTCTGTACAGCTATAGTAGTATCTCTCGGAGTGCGCTCCTTTCTCCCAGTTGTGAACAGCTGTGATAGTCTTCATCAGTAATCTTACCATATAAATCTGCTTGCCCAGGCATCAGATATCGCGCCCCCCCCCCAAAGATTCCCAACACCTTCACAATCGACACCATCTTGTACTCAAATACCCCTTTTCATCTCTTGCAATCCCTCGCCGCTGGCACTTCCCCCTCTCGCTGGCTACCAGCCGAAACAAACCACATTCACACATAACAGTAGACGAATATCGCATCGCATCCCCTCCCCTCCCCAAGGAACCACATTAAAATCCGACGACTCGAGTGTGATAGGGAAGCAGGTACTACGCCTCACGGCTTCGGGATCTGAGAAAAGGGGGAGGAATGCGGTGATTGCTCGCTCGCTCGGAAGGATTTTATTCATTGGGTGTGTGAGAGAGTTTGCAGGGACGGATGGACGGGGAATTCCCAATCAGGTCCTGCAAACCGTCACCGGGAAAAGCGAGCTCTTTTTTCTGGTTTTCTTTTCTGGGTTTTGGAGGTTTTACATCCATTTGTGCATCTTTCTATAGATATACATCAAGATAAGTCTTATCTTCTACATATTTGCGCAGCGTTCTGTGGATGTAAACGGGAATGAGTCCCTTCTTTGCACCCAGTCTCTGTCTTTCATCCGAGTAAAAGAAGATATGTAAGCGCAAAGTATAGACCAAACTGTCGCTCTTTTCGGTCAACGCGCCGAACTTTGTGCAGAGTCTTCGCGCTCTACGCCTGAACGTTTGCAATATTCTCTTATCTCAGATCCTGTCCGGAGAGACTACCACAAGGGTGGAAGTATGCGCGCAAAGGAAGTACAAAGCATGCATGTAGACTGTGAAGGGATATTCAGAGGAGCAGATCCAACACATCACTCGTTGAAACCTCGCCCTTCGCAGCCCCACGGTGGTTGTAGAATTTGATCGCGGTGTCGAAGACGGGAATCGCTGGTGGGGAGGATGTCTTGGCGGGTGCAGATAATGGCGTCGCAGTTGTCGTTGTCGCTATCGTTATTGTCCGCATCGACGCCTAGTCCCCACAGCCAAACACATTCAGTTGGATGGATAAGCATTCAGCGTCTGACACCCTTCGCTTGCCTCTCCGCCGTCTCATCTGCGTTGCAGAGTCAATGGGCGCATTCCGAATTCGTTCGGAGCACCAGAATGCGGTCGTATCGAAACCAAAAGTCGGGCACTTTGTTGGGAAAGAGGGCGCGGTCGGGGCTGTAAGCGCGCATGGGCACAGCGTTGTTGATGTTGCGTTGAACATCGATTATGGAGTCGTCGGTCTTGGAAGTTAGGCTTGGGTCGGATTGGTAATTGGGATCGGTATATTCGTGGTAAGGACGATATTGGCCGAGGTGTATATCCGTTGGCCGGATTGGAGGTTGGTGTTGGTGGGGTGGGCTAGCGGGCGGAGTGGTGGAGAGGAGGACGGTAGCGACGAGGGTGAAGAGTTTGGTGGAGGGTATGTATTTGTGTATCGTGAGACCGCGAAACTGATCGCGTGGCAATGCGTGGTGGTTGTGAAAGATGCTGTTTGCTTATATTATATAGTTAAGGTCGTTGGTGGGTCTTTAAGGAGGTTTCGAGCGGTGTAAGGAGGAGGGAACGGGCTTGAGCTGATGAAGAGGAGATGCTGGAGACAAAAATGAGAGACGGTAGACGACGCATCGCGACGAGACCAAAGGTGGCTAAACTGTGAGTAAAGAGTAGGGTTTTGTGGGAGGTTGCTTGGTGGATAAGAGAAAACAAGCAAATAAAAGAGAAGACCAGGGAAGGGAAAATGATCCTCTTGACCACATTACCCAAGAGCGTTTGTAACATGCAACCCATGGCGTAGTAAGAGATTGCCATCAGGCTTCAGTCCACTCGTCAATCATGCAACATTCATTATGATAATTAATCAAACCTAATAGTGGGCCCCCACGGGACGTCCTCCCTAATAGGCGAAGTGTAAGCCTCGCTGGGCACGTCCGTTTCCTCCTTCCGTCCGGGCAACGTGGCACAGCTCCACCCCCTGATTAACGGACTCGCATTTTCCTCCCAGCACGCCCAACTGCAGCCTCTTCTCAACAGAGGCACTGGCGTCCCGTGCATTGCCAATGGATTAAGGCCCAACTGCTGCCCCCCTAAGCCCTGCTCCGGGATGCAGTACCACCATTCGATCCACTCAGTGCGCGGGATAATGTACTCGTTCCCGCAGACAGAGCAGCTTTGGCCGCCTGCTTCTTTGAGTTTCCATGTCTTTTGGAGGAGCTGCGTAAGATGTGCTGGACAGTCGTCCGGGATGAGAAAGGGAAGTTGGCTCACTTGTGGTGAGTTTTTGCAAGCGCGTAAGGCGAGTTCGAGGAGAGATGGTGTTTTGGTACGTTCTTGTGGTGGCGGCCCAAGGAACTCGTCATCAGCTAGGGGCTCAGGCCAATGCTCTGGGAGAGAAGATGGAGCCGGTGGCCATTGCCGAAAAGAGGCGCCGGTGAGATCGAGGAAAGCGATACGTGTCGAGGCTACTTGACGTGGCTCACCGGACTTGAATCTCCGACCGGGTACGTGACTCCAGGTCGATGGGACAGGGCGAACCAAAGGGTTGGGATGGATCATGCACTTCTGGAGGTTGGCGTGAAGAAGACCAAGGAGCTCCCAAGGAAGCCAATTAAGCTGGTTACTGCCAAGATTGAGTTCTTTGAGGTTATTGAGCTCGCCAATCGATGGGAGTATCTCAGTCAGTTTATTCGAGCGTAAGCTTAGAACTTCCAGATTTGTCAGCTGGAACACCTCGCCAGGTACCTCCTCGAGAAGATTATTCGATAGGTATAGTCGTAGTGCTGGCTTCAGTGAGTGATTGCCTAGGTCCGGTAATAGTCTTGTAAAGTAACGCAGGGGCCGCAGCGTCGGCGTCCGTATTTGCTGCATATACATTGTTCTGGATTCAGAATTAGCCTGGACCTATTATAGAAGCTGGAACTGCATTAGGGAGCCAAGTTTGGAGAAGAATGCGCTCTGGTACAGGAACGTACGATAAGTCAACAGTCTCCCAACCTCTTTCGACACACAATGCGACTTCCGTCTGTGCTTTTTGTTGCACCAAGTGAAAGCCCATCAAATGGCCTGGCTGTTTCTGCCAGTATGGAAAAACTGGTCCCTCGAAATCCCCCGGATCTTCAGTTATCTGCAAGGCTTTGTTCACCAAAGCTTGCTGTAGTTTCTCCTCCAACGTTTGTGTACCGTCGTGAACCTCGTCTCCAAGATCAAGCTCTCCTTCATTCTCATGCCAAAGATCCTCATCACCATCAATGGCTCCTCCTCTCTCCATAACCCTCAACGTTCTTCGGACAGCATCCTGCCGATCATTTCCATCGTCATCCGTAGACTCGTCGCTACCCAGCCACACGCCACTGTCGTGGGTTCTCTTGAAAGCACCCCTCATACGGGGCTTCTTTGTAGAGGAAGGTACCGGGACGCTATCGCAAGACTCGTTTCTATCGTACCATGTCCTCCGATGCTGTCGCTTGACCCTTGGCTCGTAGTAATTTTCAGCTGAAGAAGCAGGCAGGTCGTCACTTGAGAAGAGGGGCGCGTCACTGGAGCTGGCGAGGTATTCGTTTCGATCGCGTTTCTTATTCACTGTAGATGGGATAAGGCTTGGTAATTTTGGCAGGGTGGAGCTCTCAGCGGAGTCCTGAAGGTCGGTCAAGAGGTCGAAGGTCGTGGCTGATGTTATGGTATCCAGAGATTCACAGGCTGGACTACTCGTACTGCTATTCCCATGGTTCAAGCCTTCCGTAGAAGATATTGTCATTTCTTAGCCTGTTGATAGGGGATGTGCAGATGCAAATCTTCGAAATCAGGGTACGCAAGCGTCAATAACAGGTTATCACTCAGGAAGAATGCCCATATATAGATAGAGAAGATACTGTATCTTACTGTTTGCAACGCGGAGAACGGCAGCCGTTGTTGATTAATTACTTGATGAAGACGCTAAATGAACCCCGGGGTTTAGCCATGAGGCGGTGGCGACCCCTCGGCAAATTAGAAATCGCGCAGGCACGTGACATTCAACTCACGGTGGTCAATGGGATCATACCCCGAACGGTTTAATCCTTACCATCTCATACCCCAAATTACATTTTCATACCCCTCCACCAAGGCAAAGGGTATGGATCGATGCTTCTGAGGTATCATTTGGTAAATCCTTTTCTTCTCTTCTTTTTTCCTTCCCCCCCCCCTCCATTGTGTCCCGAAGGCCCCCCGAAGAACCACCCCCGAATTGTCCTTTCAGGATAAAACCCCTAAAAAGTACATCTTT